>CALNXI010003306.1:10000-13596 GCA_942486025.1 Porites evermanni | reverse complement strand
GGACGATTTGTTCCTGGCACTGGGTTGGCGTAAGCTTAAACACCAAAGACAAGTATCGACGGCTATTATGATGTATAAAACCGTACATAGGATGACTCCCGACTATCTAACATCTAAATTTGTATCTCGTGACGAAATAACTTCTTATCGATTGAGGAATACTGAAAATAAATTAGTCCTTCCACTGCCCCGTACCAATTATTTAAAGAAAAGTATCTCCTATAGCGGAGCTAAGCTGTGGAACAGCCTATCCCATGATTTAAGATCTGCAGATTCTTTACAACGCAAACTGTGTCGCAACAGTTTTGAATGAGATCATACATTAATACAGTTTTACACGGCATCCTTGAAAAGCAGCTTTTATTTGTAAATAGCTAGTTAGTTAAAATTTAATGAATATATTTTTAATCAGAGTTAGTTTAGTTAGGTATTATAGATCTTAGATTTTTTGTACATGCTGAAGGAATTTTAACCGTGTTTAAATAAAGTTATCTATCTATCTAGACTGAGGAAAAAATGAAAACTCTTACAGAGGATAAACACAAAAACACACAGGTGTCTCTAGCCCTGTAACTCAAGAGTGAGCTTCGTAAGAAGAGTTAATTAGGCCCCCAGATTCGTGTGGAAGGAGCCCTAAACGACTGGAGAGCGGTTTCAAAAAGGTGTGGTTTGGATTCACTGGTTTCGTTTGGACGTAAGGCTGATTAGTGTAAAAAAAATGCAGCTTCAAAAATATCCGGATTCGTATGGGCGGGGCCTAAAGGTGATGTTACACGGGACGATTCCCAACGACGATTTTTAGCGCAACATAGCGTTGCAATGTTGGGACAATGATGTAACTATTCAAAACAATGTCGCAACAATGTTGCAACACAATGTTGCGCTAAAACTCGTCGTTGCCAATCGTCTCGTGTAACTTCACCTTATTAATACAGAAGTGAGAAAGAACTCACGTTTAGGAAGGTATTTTAAATAGTAAAGACAAATTTAGAAAGTCATGATCTTTAAACATGGTTAAAATAAGAAATATTTAAAAAATGCATTTTTTTTAAGCCCCGTAAAGTCATTTACTTTTTTAACCGTACACATTACAATCAATTCGGCCTAATCTGCATAAAAAACGACTGTGTAAATATTACCTTCATCTGCCATTATTAAATGATTATTCTCTTCATCTGTCAAGTATGCTAAGACAAGGAGACTCTTGGCGCTGAAAAGTGTGACTTCAGCTTTGAGAAGAGGAATAAGCATGTCTATCGCTTGACAAGCAGCAAAGCTCCTTCTTGTTGGTACACGTTTTGATAAATTATGAAGGATTCCCAAGGCTCTGGAAAGCATTTTGCCTCGCACTGTGTATTTGGAGAGTTGCTGAGTTTCAGGATTCTTTAAATAACAAAAAAAGGAACTACATCAGTGTATAATTGTTATCTTTAAAAAATGGGCGAATTAAGTTTTAAAAGTTCCACTCTGGTTCATTCTCCCTTCTTAAAGCCGCAATCTAACCTTTTCCTGACTTCCAAAAGTGGCAAAAGCCAAATCAAGTAAACAAAATTTCAAATTCCGTTTATTGTAAACTTCTAAAAATATATAGCTCACCCATGTTAAGGCATGGCTTTGTGGCCAATGTGCATAAAATCTTGAAATGATCATAACTTTGTGCAAGAAAAATTACCAGAACCTTCAAAAATCAGTAAAATTACCCATGTAAAAATCACTGGGATGCCCGGGGTGGGATGACACATACACTTTCCAAAAATTTTTACTTGGGTCACCTCTTTACATTTTAAAATCAGGTCACTACATTTCAAAATGTCTGTTTGAGAATTATTTACTATAATTTTCAACAATTGTACCCAGTCTCAACTCATGAAATCCCTACATAATCTTTCAAAATAAGATACTTCCAGCCTCAAAGAGCTTCTTAATGACAAAGCCTCCTGAGTCCTTGCCCAGCTAGTATATTACCGGGAGTAACTGCCTCAGGTACCCCCTCAACCTTGCCTGTATTGACAGTTTCCATCTATTAACCTTAAAATGAAAAAACCATTTTACAGCCACCCAAAAAAAGGATTGCCCCATGCATGGCCAGAATTTAATTTTCAGACTGCAGACAAAAATTTGGCTGCTCTGTTCTGTTTTCCCTCTTAATATAAAATTGGCATTACATTATTAAGCTACAATATTTTACTAGGATACCACAGGGCTCAAAAAAAACTTGAATTCCAGCTTGTCCTTTGGGCAAGCAGCTCCCACATTTTGCCCGCCCAGGGCCACTTCCTGCTGATCTTAGTTAACGATTTGGTTAGAAGATAATCTTAGACCATTGCCCATTGGGGAAGTGAAATTTAGAAGTTACTTGCCTAATGCACTTGTCTCGGACAAACAGATGGGATTGTTAAGCCTTGTAACACATTACACGGTCAGTCTTATGATGAAGTGCTAAAAAATGACAAGTATAATAATATTGTTTACCTACCATATATTTAACATGGTGAGAAACTGAATCTTGCAATTCCTGAGAAATTTTAATCAAAATTTTCACCATACCAGCTTCATCACATGCTAAGCAAAAATTGTCATTCAGGTCTGAAAAATTTAAAACTGCTGCCAGAATCTGAGAGATCACATCTTGAGCCAGCTTCAATGAATCTGTGTTGTCACGGTCTTTGTCATCTTTATGATTCTACAACAACAGCCAAAATTAACTTGAGAAAACAGCCAACTTTCCCACGTCACCACTGGTTTCCCCACGAAATCATATCTGAGGAAAAACTGCAGAAATTTCAGTGATGACGTGTCACACCCAGATCTGGGAATTGCTTCTGATTAGATGAAACAAATTTTCAGCCAGTCAGTAAGGAATTTCTGCAGTTGTCCAGTAGATGTCATTTCGTGGGGAAGCCAGTGATGGCATCACAAATTGTCAGTTGTTTTCTCATGCTAAAGCCAAAATAAGTGATATCATACTGTTAATTCCACATTTGACTTGTTAACAGTGTATAGAGTAACATTTTTTTAATTATTAAAGTAACAATTCAAGTTACTTAACATTTATGTGAGAGCAATCTAAAGGTGGCATGGCAGTAAACCCTGGCTTAACTCAAAAGACTAGAAGAATGACTAGTACAGGAGTTTACTGGAAATGGAAGAATGGTAAATATAAAAGTACAAGAAAATCAGAGAAAAAAAAGTTGACCTGGCTTATCAAATCCCGGTGTTGATGCCATAGGTGGGTTGAGTTTGTTGTTAGTTCTCTCCTAATCCTAGAGAGGTTTTTCTTTGGGGAACTCCAGTTTTCTCCTGTCCTGAAAAACTAGCAGGCTACTCTAAAACCAACTAAATTCAAATTGAGATACATGTACATAACCGATAGGCTTTTTTTCTCAATAATTGATTATGATTGCTGCTTGTCTCATGCTTACACTTTGTTATTGTTTTAACAATCAATGAGGCACCCTTGGGAAGCGGAGGGGCAACATATGTCCCTAGTATGAATTGCAAAACCCCATCATTTCGCATTTTTATTGAGGAGGAAAGCCTGTCAGTATGTTACTATTGTTTGTCATTGCTGTTTCATTTTCTTGTGTCATTTTGTC
>CALNXI010003305.1:18042-45418 GCA_942486025.1 Porites evermanni | reverse complement strand
GCAGGTCTTGATTCATTTCATCAGTCAAAACGATCGCTCAGCTTCTGCGCTTGTGATCGGTATGGTGCAGGCGGTTACCAGAAGACGATGGATGTTTGGGAAAGCATCTTCATCGCCAGCACCAAGTGTTAGTGAAAGGTTGTTTGGAAGCTCCCTATCTGTTGACAGCCAGAGTGTTTTCTATCTACGACTTACCGACCTCATTTCCAAGGGATTTGGGACATGGAATGTCTTCATGCTGGGTTAATTTTTGCTGGGTATGTCCCGCTGGTTTATTATAGTCTATTCTGTGGCCAGATATAGACCCCATCTTAGTCACTTTTGGAGAAATGTAATTTTCGCGATGCCAACTTAGTAACTTTTTGTTTATGCGTCTACCTTATAAAGTCTTTTAACCAGGTCATCCTGAAAAGAATTGACACATTGGTTAAACTTAAAAAAAAAATGAAGTAAAAATCTTCCCATTTTTAAATCCTTCCCTACCTGAATTTTCTAGTAAATCCAGCCGTGAAAATGCGACCCCATCCAGCGCCACATCCCCATTGGCCTATTACTAGGAAGGCCCCCCTCCCGGGGGTCCCACTGAGGTGGAAGTAAATATTCAAGAGTGAGATTCTGGATTTTTGGCACGATGTTCGATGTCATTTGGAACGACTTGTTCCAATTCTGTGGCTTTACTGTTCATACAATATCGGATAGCTTTTCGTTCGGCTCCGTCACATCTCAAACTGATGTAGATGTTCCATAACCGATGGTCGATGACGTTATTGGTTTAAAGTACGCGGCTTAGAACTGGTATCTTTCCTTTGTTTTATACCCGAGTTAATATGTTTATATCGTTGTCACGGTGATTATCTATCTGTTTACTATTCTTATGTTAATAACATCTGTAAAACAACATCACCTCCAAAGAATCGTTGAGGCGTGAATTAGAATGAAAGATTTAAGTGTGGCGTCATTAAAATGAAAGAGTTCTCTTTTCTATTACATGCGGTATAGCCGCGGTACGCCATCAACTGAAGACCTAATTCAAGAAAACTTGGATTTCTCGTTTTAAGAGCCACTGTAAAATCGATTGTTTTCAAAGTATTAAATTTAAAAGATGTTATTCACTGTCGAAAGATTTAGAGGTGGCTTGCCAAACCTTCTAGCAGAAAGCTCGAACGTTGTTAATTATATTTAAAAAAAATACCGGCTTGACTACGCGCAACTATTGTGGCGAGAGAAATTATTTTGTTATACAAATTTTTAGGTGTAAGAAGAATAAAAAAAACCGCGCTTGTTTCAGAGAAAAATATATTTATTCAGGCAATTTAAAAAGATTTTATTTTTATCTTTTTGAATTACCATGAGGTAAAATTGTTAATCCATTGATAATAAGGCTTATGGACCCATTCTTTTCTCGTGCATGGTAAATCGTTTGTTGTCATTAGCAACGGCCCATTTGTAGAGCGTAAATTTATGATCTTGCGGCGTTCATTTAAAATCAAATCACGGTTGTGAACCGGCAGGAAGAAACAAATTTGTCAGGTAGGGACAAGAAAATCAGATATTTGCGATTTTATCCGGTAATTATGGGTTGTGGAACATCGAGATCTGTCGAGACAGCAGTTATTACCTCAAACGAAGGTCATGATAAGCCGAGCATTCGAGAGACAGAAACGAATGAAAATGTTAGTGCTAAACCGAACTCGCTTGACAACAACAATGACAGGCCGGTAACAGAAGTTCTCGCGGAGCAGCCTTTAACAGAAGCTAGCGGCCATCATCAGGAACATGGGTTTTCCGTTGGAGATCGAGTTCACGTGTCGGGATATGTGGGAACAGTTAAGTTTATTGGTGAATTGAGCGATCTAGGCGACGGTGAATGGATCGGAATTGAGCTCGACCGAAGTCACCCTCAGGGACATGATGGCTACTTTCAAGGTGTTCAGCGTTTTGTTTGTAAGCCAAGGCATGGCTTGTTTGTTCGTCCCTCATCAGTTTTTCATCACACAGATATTAATGCTATCACTGAGACATCGAGTGTTTCGCCTCAGACGATTACTTTTATTCAAACGAGCATGCGCCGGTTTCTCGCCAGAATTCGGCTTAAGAAATTTCAACAACGTACAGGAGTCGAAAAGAAGATCGACGCGCACGTGCTGTCGACACCAGAGGTGGAGACGGAAAGCGTTGAGAGGCTTAGCCAGTATTTGACTCATCCCTGGTCAGGAGAAAGACACAAGGCGTATGCAATTTTTCGCTGGTTGAGCTTTAATGTCGCTTATGACGTCGAAGGGTTCTTTGGTAGAACTGAGAAGAAACTGTGTGATGCGAGCAGCGTTTTGAAGCATAGAACTTGCGTATGTGCAGGTTATGCAAACCTCTTTGAAGGTCTTGCTAAAGCGGTGGGACTGCAGGCTCATATCATTGAAGGTTATGCCAAAGGTTATGGTTTTGAGCCCGGTCAGCAGTTTAAAAACACAAATCATGCGTGGAACGCAATTCAAGTCAATCGTGAATGGTTCATGTGCGAGCCTACATGGGGGGCTGGTTACTTGGGGAATGATTTGATATTTCATCGGAGCCCCAACGTTGCCATGTTCCTAATGGATCCAGAATACGCTATCTGTAGTCATTATCCAGCGGATGAACAATGGCAGTTCCTTGACCAGCCAATCAGCAAAGAGGAATTCGAAAAGTTGGTCGTGCCTTCTGGAAGGATTCATGAGGTGGGAGTCGAGCTGTTAAGCCACAAAGAAAGCATTTACACCGTCGAGGATGCGGATAACATAGACATGTTGTTTTACTCGCCTTCTTTGAAAATACTGCGAGGTGGTCTAAAAGATTCCTCGGGGAAAGAGCTCGAAGGACGAAAGTGGACGCAAGTAATTCCTTGTGGGGTGAACAAAGTTAAACTAAGAGCGCAGTTTCCCACCCCCGGCAAGTTCAAGTTGTGTCTGTACGTAAGGGACGCAGATTCAAATAATACGTGGCAACATGGAATAGAATATCTTATCAACGCCTGTAAAGGCGTGGAAAAACGTCGAGGGGGATTTCCTCGGATAGGAAACGAATTCTACGAAATGGGATTTTACCTTGATCATCCGTTCGAGAACGTCGTCTCGGAAGATGGAAAAGCGTGCATCTCTATAGAGAATTACAACTCGCAGATTTCAGGCGTCAGTGGCCATTTAGAACTTGAAGGAAAAGACAAGAAACTTAAGAAAGAGTTTAACGGCTTTACGTTTTGTTGGACAGAAAAGACGAACAAAGGTTATCAGGTTAAAGTTCACTGCCCTGTTCCCGGCGAATACACTTTGAACATATTCGCAAAGCACACTGAGGAGGGACGTCCTAACACTTATGTTTGTGGCTACTATATCACTGCACTCGCTGGCGTACGACCAGTTCCAGGCTTTCCTCGACTATCCGATCGCTTTGACGCTTGGGGTTTGGAGCTTATTGAGCCCAGAGAGAACATCCATGTCCCGGATGGACGCACCTCTGTCAAAATAAAGACCCCGGATGAAATTATCCTCAGTGGCCACTTGATGAAAGGAAGTCAATATCTAGACAACAGTTTGTGCTTTACTACGACGTCAGACGGCGTCAGTACAGTTCTGGTACACGCGCCAGAAACCGGCGAATTTCAGCTCAACATTTTTGGTAGAAAACCCGACGGCAAAGATAGCGAGTACCTGAGTTCGTTAGTCATCAAAGCAGAACAAGCAGCTAGCTTGAACCCAGGCTTCCCTTACCTCAAGGATGAGTTCAAAGAGTGGGGACTGGAACTGGTCGATCACTTCGAGAACATTTTGTCCCTCGAGAGTCACGTGACCGTAACACTTTCACACCCCAGTAACATTTCTGTCCAGTTATTCCTATTTGATGCGCACAACAAGCAGATTGGGTATTCTCTTCCATCACAAACCGCTGACAACAAGACCACGATAAGTTGTGACCTGCCAAAGCCTGGAAGTTTTAAACTGAACATTTTTGGTACAAATTTATCACTCGACAGTACTAAACAAACCTATCTCGGTTCATACAAAGTTCTATACCAACCTAAATGAGATTTATTCCAATGTAGGACAAATTTGAAAGACTGCATAGATTATGTAAGACTTTCTTAGTTTTTGTCAGCGTGTGCGTTCCCTGATCACTGATAAACTCTCAATAATCTCTTTAAAACTGCGCACACTGTCCATTCCTCGGATAGTGAGTGCATAATAGCCCCTCCCCGGTTTTTTTCAAATTTTTACGGGGACCAGTACGCGAATGTCCGTCAACACGGCTGGAATAAACGCTTTAAAATCAGTTAAGTTGCCAAGTTTGATAGTCATTGGTTGAAAACTATCGAAGATATAGCGCCGCAAGGTCGCGGAATTCAGTTAAAGACGTTTGTATCATGGTATGAGGCAAATTCGTGCCCCCACCGTACAAATGTCTGCAACGCGACTTTTGGAGCAGGATCTTTGCTCTTGTTTGACGTATCACCTTTAAACCTGATGACGTAACCGATTTTGAGGCCCTCTTTCCAGTAGTGTCAATAGATGTTCGCTTATTACTCTTTATCACAAGTTGGAAAAACCGTGGAAGGGTCTTTTCTGCCTTCTCAGCCAACTAGGTAATAGGAAAAACCTAGCATACACCAGATCAATTCGCGCTAGCTTTTAACTGCGTTTAGTCACTGAAAGTATATATAGTTCCTAGGGCCTTTTTTATATCTATTGAAACTGAGCTTTTAGGGGAGGGTAGGAAAATACTTGGACCAATCAATTTACAAGGATATTCATACCCTGGAAACGAGATTTAAGTGAAGGCTGCCATGTGAAGTTGCCGAGCGTTGTGCTTTGTATTTTTCCCGCCCTAAGCATTAGTAACGGGTTGCTAATTCCCGTGCTTCCACTGGTTACCAGGGTTACAATTTTCCCGGTTTAGCTGAGTGTAGCTTGCAAACTTGTGCAGCTACCTTTTGGATCGGGAATAAGATAGATATCCATGAGGATGAAATTGGCAATGTCCTATCCTGTGAACAGTTAGAATAAGGTAAAAGGAGGAGCCCATATGATCTCTGAGCGAGCTCATTCTCAGTTCCTAACTAAGAGGGCCTGTTAACCAACCTCGGTTCCTTGGTTCTGTCCTACTCAGAGAACCCTGGGAACGAGATTGCCATTTCACAAGCCACAAAGCCCTGAGTAGCCTGCTTAAAAGGCGCTTTATGAGCCAAGCGAGGGGAACGCGATATTTTGCGCGATGCGCGAAACGAGTGCGAAGCGCGAACGTAAAAACCCGCGTCCGCCTCGCTTGCCTCATAAAGCGCATGTTATACAGGCAAAGGCCCGAGTGAAGGCTTCCTTAATGTTCAAGTTTGAAGTAAAATTTCACACAAAGCGATAGTTACGGAATACAATTCTTTACTATTAGATCTCTTTTCACAAAATTTGCATAACTTACATTCCTGCAGCGTTTGCAGAATCATTATATATTAACTCAAAGAGTTTTACTCTATCTCTAGCAAGTTACGAATTGACAAAACGCGCGATTTTAAAACCGATTTATGTACACCTTCTAATTTATATTGCGCAATATATTTTGTGACAGTGTATAAGCCAGTTGAGATACCATCCACAAAAAGAAATTAAAGGAGCTGTGTCACGAATATAGAAATTCAAACAGTAAAATCTGCCACCAAACTGAGTGCTTCAACACATTAAACGAAGGTATAAATAACACACCAAATACAATAGGAAGCACGGATGGACGAAGCTTGAAGAAGCTTGAAACGGATTGCAATTGTGGTTTTTGAAAACTTGTCAGCCTAACAAGTTCTCAAAGTTCAGTTTTGTTGTTTGTAATGTTTGATAAAATGGTTGAGAGACATTATTTGTTTGACACGAAGTCCAGATATTGTCATTGACAATTACAGTGCTACTACTCGAACCGTAGCCTGAGAAAACAGCCGACATATCGCGACGCCACCAGCGGTTTCTCCTTGAAATGACGTCCGAGAAACGAGCGCAGAAATTCCATACTGATGACGTGTCACTACCCAGATCTGGGTAGTGCTTCTGATTCAACCAATCAGAAGCACTCCCCAGATCTTTCTGCGCTCGTTTCTCAGACGTCATTTCAAGGGGAAACCTTTGGTGGCTTCGCGAAATGTCGGCTGTTTTCTCTGGTCGAACCGGGGCACTTTGAAGAAGAGTATCCAATCACAACGTTTTTTGGAGACAAAAGATTTTCAAGTTTTTTTGCAAACGGACCAATAAAATTCAATGTTCCACAATGCAACCGTTGAAAACTTTAAAACCGTTTGAACTTACTTGACCTCTCAGGAAACAGCCCTCAAATTCAAGAATGTTATTGGTCCGTTTGCAAAAAAAAAAATAAGTTTTTTTGGTTTTTAATAAGCGGTGTGATTAGATTTGAAGAGAGTTAAGCTTTGACTTTTTTGGGTGAAGTGCCATGACCGGGAGTATGCCATTTCTTTCTTGACTGATTTCTGACTTCAGTCGACTTTTTTTTGAGATCAGTTGGACCGCTGTCGCCCCAGACGAACTCCAAGCTCGTGAGGAAAANATATTGTCATTGACAATTACAGTGCTACTACTCGAACCGTAGCCTGAGAAAACAGCCGACATATCGCGACGCCACCAGCGGTTTCTCCTTGAAATGACGTCCGAGAAACGAGCGCAGAAATTCCATACTGATGACGTGTCACTACCCAGATCTGGGTAGTGCTTCTGATTCAACCAATCAGAAGCACTCCCCAGATCTTTCTGCGCTCGTTTCTCAGACGTCATTTCAAGGGGAAACCTTTGGTGGCTTCGCGAAATGTCGGCTGTTTTCTCTGGTCGAACCGGGGCACTTTGAAGAAGAGTATCCAATCACAACGTTTTTTGGAGACAAAAGATTTTCAAGTTTTTTTGCAAACGGACCAATAAAATTCAATGTTCCACAATGCAACCGTTGAAAACTTTAAAACCGTTTGAACTTACTTGACCTCTCAGGAAACAGCCCTCAAATTCAAGAATGTTATTGGTCCGTTTGCAAAAAAAAAAATTAGATTCTTTTGTTTTTCAAAAACCGTTGTGATTGGATAATAGAGAGCTTAAGCAGCGACGTTTTTGAGCGAAGCACGTCAACCGGAAGCGAGCCTTTTTCTCTTCTAATAAGCCTTGACGCTACTGTATTTGTATTGCCAAGTGGCTTAATTCTTGTAGCGACGATCTGCCCAAAAATTTGTTCAAAATCACGGCTCAAGAGTGCAAAGTCCATTTCCGGTTGACGTGCGTCGCTCAAAAAACGTCGCTGCTTAAGCTCCCTATTCTTCATCCTAGTGCCCCGGTTCGAGTAGTCGCACTGTAATTTCTCAAGTTCCATAGCGAATAAGAACGCGTGATTGGCATCAAAAGCAAAATGAACTAGGCAGCCGTGACACCGCCCCCTTAAAGGTGTTTACAGGCAGATTTATCTTCCGTGGTGATATTAGAGTAACGCGTTAAATCCGAATGTCTCTTTGAATTAGCTAGTAACAGATAGAATAACTACAAAGGAAGAGCTTTTTCTTGGCCTTTTTCGAGTTCTTCCCATACAAATCTAACTTATATCTTCCTTTCTTTGGGAGCTGGCAGTAGATCACGTCTCTTTCTTCGATTCTCTCTGTTCTCATGCACCCCTTGTCTTGGCTTTCCTCGTTTTCGTTCAAGAGATGGACAAAAATCTTAATAGCGTTGGGGTTTAACAACGTGATTGCGACCGACCCATCATACACGGTAATGTTCTGTCGGTGGCTTTCCAGCCGAAGGCCCCACGCTCGAAACTCATCGGAGACCCGAGGGAATCCCGGATTTTCCTCGTACCCGCACGTGGCCAAAGCGCTGAACGAGCAAAGGAAGTGACCTTTGCCTCCGGGCCCTTCTCGCCCGAAAATGTTAAGCTTATATAAACCGACCGCTGGTAAATGGACACTGATTTTGCTGACAGCTCCTTCCCTTTCAGTGAAACAGAGCTCATGAGGTAGAGGATTGTCGTTTTGATGCAATGTTGCTTGAACTAAAACGCTCCCTGGTGTCTTGAGTCTCAAACAGGCTCGTCCATTTTCCGACAAAATGTTCTCGTGTGGATCGATCAATTCCACTCCCCATTTCTTGAAAAGCTCGGAGATTTGAGGAAAACCAGGATTATCGCTCACACCCTTTAAAGCTTTTATAGTGTAGGTGCACAGAAACTCCGACTTTTCGTCAGTTGTTTTTCGTCCAAAAACATTCAGTGTGAACAGTCCGGCTTCTGGGGCGTGCACATGTATCGTGGATTTCTCTTCAAGTTTTTCCACTGAACACATTCCGGGAACGTCATCTCCTCGTAAACTTAGATGTGCGGAGAGTGTGATTTCTTCGGGGGTTTTCAGCGCGATAGAACAGCGTCCAGATTCTGCTAAAATGTTTTCTTGGTGACTCACAAGTGTTAAGCCCCAAGTTTTGAATCGATCTGATATAACAGGGAACCCAGCAGCTTGTCCGGCTCCCTTGTACGCCGTTACAAAATATGTACACAAGTATTCGTTGGGTTTCCTGTGGTCATGGTACTTGGCATAAATAGACAGTCTGTGTTCTCCTTTACTAGGCAAGTGGACTTTCAGGAGGAAACCGTTGTCGGTTTTTTCACTGCGGTATAGTCTATGATCGTTTGTTTCGCCGGAGGTCGGGCTGGATGTCTTTACCAACTTCCCTGTTAGTGAGCCAAACCGCTTTTTGTTGCATTTCAAATAAACACAGCACTTTCCATTCATAGTTTCGATGTTTTTCAAAGGTTTATGTAGTTGAAATCCCAGGGAATAAAAGTTCCGACCTACCGAGGGAAAGCCACCTCGTACCTCTCCAACACCCCCCGTGGAATAAATGCAGTATCTGACCCCATGTTCCCACTTGCGGTCGACAAGAACCAAGACATCCAAGAAAAACTCACCGGCAGAAGGAAACTGAGCAGTTAGTTTGACTTTGTCGTTTTGACGGGCGGGTTCAAAACGAACCATGTTTCTGGCCGTTGGCTTTTCTTTTCCTCCGGCGTAGCGTTTTAGCACACCTTTGAAAATCGTGCTATCGGTGGCATAAAATGTCATTTCAATTTGTTCGCTCTCGGAAGCAGTGTACATGCTTTCTTTATGACTGCAGAGGGAAACGTTCATTATACAGAGGTGTCCAGAAGGTACCGCTAATCGCTCAAAAGCTTCCTTCGTGATCGGTTGATCCAAAAACTGCCATCTTTCATCAACGGGGAACCGACTTGTGATGGCCACTGAAGGCAGGATCATAAACTGGTGTACGTTGGGATCCCTGTGGAACATCATGTCGTCTCCGATTCGTCCTGCTCCCCATGTCGGATCACAGATGAACCACTTTCCACCGCTTACTCTTATCACATTCCACGAATGATTCGGTTGTGGAATTTTCTGTCGCATATGATAGCCGTATCCTTTAGCAAACCCTCTGACTTTCTTGGTAGGGACGTTGGACGCCTTACACAGTTCCTCGAAAAGAGTTGCATAACCCTCGCTCGACGTGACGCGTTCTCGAAGCACGCTTTCGGAGTCAGTGCCACGCATTGCCGCACGCTCAAAGTACCCTTCAACGTCGAAGTACACGTTGACGGTTATCCACCTATATAAAGCGAAAGCCCTGTTTCGCAGTCCTTCAAATGGTTCCGTGAGATAATGGCTAAGTTTAGCAACTGTTTCTGTTTCGCTCTTTGGTATGCTTCTCACGTGCGCGTCAATAGCCTTATCAATATCGGTGCGAAGCTGCAGTTTTCGCCTACGAATCCCTGATAGTACACGGCGCAATCTCGCCTGAATAAAAACGACTGTTGCGGGTGAAAGAGTACGTGATGCTTGGCCCGCATCATCCCGTTTCGGGTGAGGAAATACCATAGTAGGTCTCGCGAAAACACCGCGTTTTCTCCCACAAAGAAAATACTGGATCCCTTCGTAAGATCCGTCATTCCCTTGCTCCAGTTCTTGGTCCATTTCTATTCCAATCCACTCCCCCTCACCAAGTTCAGTCGTACCTACAAACTTTACAATACCGACGTAGCCACGCATATGAACACGATCGCCAAGAGCAAATTCTTTCTGCTGCTGTATAGGCGCATTCGAAGTGTCGTCTTCTAACTTTGTAAGATGAACGTTTTCGTCGCTTTCGTCTTTTGAGATAAACTCCTTGCTGCTGGTCTCCAGCTCTCCTCCATCATCCTCTTCGATATGAACTTGTTTAACGATATCAGCTTCTTTGAGATCCGCATTAACTTGCAGCGTCTTCGAAGTCCCGCATCCCATTTCGACGCCACATGTAAACACTACCCAGTTGCCTCATTACCTTCCTCTTTTCAAGATTGTTAACGGAATTATCCCCTTCGAAAGCAGAAGTCAAGGAGTAGAATGATTCTAACGTCTTTTCTTCGCTAGGAAGTTAAAACGTTCAACGCCATTTTCTGTTATGTTAAACATGCTAAACATAGCAACTTCGGGTGGTTCAAAAGAGAAAATTGAAAAAATTTAGATATGAATTATTAATCAGTTGTTAAATAGCCTATGATTTTCTCCTCAAGTCCCAAAGCATAATAAGTTTGGTCAATACATTGACGTTTAACTCTGAGTGCTATGAAGACTTTTAACTTTGTATTTTTAACGAAAAAAGTTCATATTCGTCACAAAAATGCGTTCTGTTGCCAGGCGATATAAATTATTTTTAACCGGTCGGAGATGGTTTAGTATTACAAAAATGCACCTGGCGGCTCTAAAATGCTAATTTTGCGGAAAGTTTACTATAACGAAAAATGACAAATGGCAGTATTTATCTTTTCACAGTTCTAAATACCTTATTATCACGGGAAATAAATAACAATATGTCTGGATTTAGCGGAGAAAAAGGGTGTCAGAATAAAACAGACCAAATTACCGACCATTCAGAAAATTTATTAAAAAATCTCCCAAGCAACAGTTTCAGAACTTGCAAACATAAATACCTAATTTCTTTATACACGTTACATATTTCATACAGGATTTGCTAGTTGTACAGCTGAGACAACCTTATTGAAGTTATTTAAATAATACTCATTAAAAACCCCCAGAAAAAAACGTCAAGACAGGAATATAATATCACCCATCTCTGGACGAAAAATTGTATCGAAGAATTATTTTTAATTTTTAAACTTAACTGCGAAGTAACAGACGCCAACAGCGAAGCAACATACGATGGATATCAAAATAATCCTTCAAATAACTACAGCTCATGCCGTGAGTCCTGAAATTAATGTCCTGTGATAGATAATTCCATTTATCTAACTGCTTCCTCGCGTTTGTGAGGAAAGACCTAGAACGTCTCACCAATGGATTATTTTTTTTTGCGCTCTTTACACCACTGGATACGCTGTAATTTCGTTTTTTAAAATACAGTATCTTTGAAAAAGGTTTATATCAGTATTCAGTCTTAAAAAAAAAAACTTAAAAGTTGCCAAAACGACTTTTGTTCCTCCCGGCGGGATGATCTATAACTCGCTCAAATCCCCGAAAGCTAACTTTCCATGGGTGACACATTCGCAACACCACACGAATGAGGCTAAGAAACCTTAATCCAGATGTAACATTTTCTTCTTTTAAATTTACGCTAAATAGCCTTCTTTGCTTCGATTGCACTTGCAAAATAGAGCGTGTTGTGTCCCAAACCAATCCTGTGGAGTTGAACTCTTACGTAAGAGCTTTCTTTGTTTCCATAAATTTGCACAGATGCTGGCCACGTGAGTGAAAACGCAACTTGAAAAGAAATTTTACCTTAAACTAGGCATCGAGGGCCAATTATCATAATGACAAAACAAGGCAAAATTTGACGCCATTTTGGAAAGAGGCGTATCGCTTTCGACGTAGAAAGTACTTCCAAAAGACGGCGTCTTCTCGGTACAGTGCATTTCGGTGACGTATTCGAGACGAAGGACCGAGAGACTCGCTCGGACCAAGTGATTTGAAACGTTTGAGAGGGAAGAAAAGATAGTACAACGTGCGCAGAGCTTGCGGTTTTGTCTGGTGAGCGCAAAAATAAGCGCCGGAGCCGAGAAAGCGCTCCATTCTCTTCACGGCCTCGTCGCTCGCTCGCACCTCTCAACCCCATTGCCCCTTCCAAACAAAACCGCCAGATATGCAGGCTGAGTATGAATCAGAGAAAGTTTGTTACCCCAGCACTGTTAGTCGACCACCTCCCCAATCTCCTTCCTCTCTGCAATACTATCACAAAAATCGAAGTTAACGTTTATTTTGAAGTTAAAGTTTATCAGACGCCGTGTGTAAGAAGCGAAGGAGGTGTAACGCCATATCGGTTTATGGGTGTCACGCAAAATAGAAATTAAGCGCTCTGTTAGGATCACAGTCCGCAGCAAGAGTCACGCGCAAGAGTTCCCTCCTCGGTACAGCGTCTCCCAAGACACCCCTTAGAGTTTCAATACACCGTTCGACCTGGCTGTTCCCACGTGGCATGACGTCATCATCATCGTCACCAGTACTATCATAGTCATCATCATCCTCGTCATCATCATCATCTAACAGATCCTCCAAGTCTTCTAACGTCGTCAACTTGGAACAAAATCGACAAATAATGTTTCAATATTTGGATTCGCGTCGTTCAAATAGAAATAGAAATCTAAGAAACGGTTCGGTGTCAAATGAGGAATACTTACTGCAAAGGCTTGCCGTACCTCTTCTGAAATTGGGTCAACCTGCGGCCTACAAAAGAAGCCAAGTAAAATGGCCATACATATCACCAGCAACAACAAATAGTGCGACCCTCTCTACTGAAGGAGATATCTTTCCTAAGATCTTACTTCTAAAACACTTCTTTGTTAACCCTCGAGGGTATTATGAAGAAAAAGAAACAAATAGATACGTATTGATACGAAACTTCAAAACATGTACTAGATCAGTATGGCATTAAGTCATCTTTTTAAAGGAACAATTCTCTTTGCTTGATCAGTCCAATCTATATCCACGAAGGTGGTAAATTCAACTGGAATTAAGACACATACTATGACAATTATTGTTTATTAGATCTAACTTACATGTTTTGCTGAACTTTATCTGTGATTTCTTTCTTCAAATTGGACGGAAGCTCTTGGAANCGCGCGGCATGACGTCATCATCATCGTCACCAGTACTATCATAGTCATCATCATCCTCGTTATCATCATCATCTAAAAGATCCTCCAAGTCTTCTAACGTCGTCAACTTGGAACAAAATCGACAAACAATGTTTCAATATTTAGATTCGCGTCGTTCAAATAGAAATAGAAATCTAAGAAACGGTTCGGTGTCAAATGAGGAATACTTACTGCAAAGGCTTGCCGTACCTCTTCTGAAATTGGGTCAACCTGCGGCCTACAAAAGAAGCCAAGTAAAATGGCCATACATATCACCAGCAACAACAAATAGTGCGACCCTCTCTACTGAAGGAGATATCTTTCCTAAGATCTTACTTCTAAAACACTTCTTTGTTAACCCTCGAGGGTATTATGAAGAAAAAGAAACAAATAGATACGTATTGATACGAAACTTCAAAACATGTACTAGATCAGTATGGCATTAAGTCATCTTTTTAAAGGAACAATTCTCTTTGCTTGATCAGTCCAATCTATATCCACGAAGGTGGTAAATTCAACTGGAATTAAGACACATACTATGACAATTATTGTTTATTAGATCTAACTTACATGTTTTGCTGAACTTTATCTGTGATTTCTTTCTTCAAATTGGACGGAAGCTCTTGGAATATGTCTGACTCCATGACCTCAAGATGTGCAGCAATATAACGTAAACATTCTTCCTAAAAATAGAAACAGGAACAATGAACCACATCTTCAGTGTTTAAATGTACCTCCGGATTAAAAATTAAAGCGTTTAATTTAAGTAACGGTCCAGATAAAAGGTGCTACCGTAAAATTCCGAAAATAAGCCCCGGGGCTTATACTTTTCAACGGCCCTTTTTGAGGGGCTTATTTTTGGAGGGGCTTATATTCGGAGGAGCTTATCTACAGAGGAAAATTTGCGTTTCAAAATCGATTGGGCTAACCTTATAGTTGGAAGTAAATTTACCGTTTTTGCTTTGTTTTACTTTGTATTTGAGGGCAATTTTCCAAGTAAAAGCCCCCGGGGGGCTTATATTTGGAGGGGCGATTTAACGGACGGTTTTTTGCGTTACCGGTTTGGGGGGCTTATATTTGGAGGGGTTTATTTTCGGAATTTTACGGTTACTTAACTATTAGGGAGCTTAAGGAGCAACGTGCAGCAACGTTTTTGAGCAACGCACGTCAACCGGAAGTGAGTCCTTTAGCCTTTAAATATGCCTTGACGCCACCAAATTTTTATTGCTAAGTGTCTTTACTCTGATAGAGACAGTCTGCTAGAAAATGTGTTCAAAATCACGGCCCAAGATTGCAAAAAGTCCACTTCCGGTTGACTTGCGTCGCTAGAAAACGCCACTGCTTAAACTCCCTTTTGAGAGTTTTCACATGACGTCACGGCGGCCATATTGGTGTCCCAAAACAATGAAATGGCGGCCACGTTGGTGTCCCCAAACCAACCCGTGGGAGTTTAACTCTTTTCTTATGCAAACGCTTTCTTTTGTTCCATAAATTTGCATAGATGCTGGCCATACTTCTGTTTGGTCTAAACAACATGATTTATGAAAACGTCGCAAAACAGCATGTATATTAACCCTTAGTTTTCCAACCAACTCCCCACTTATAACAAAATTTGTCTGAGCCTAAACAACACAGAATTCCTATGTCACAACATGTGAAACTAAACTTTTCTTGTCTATTGTTTGCAGCTCTTATGATTGGTCGAAATCTTTAAACATAAGGAGCGCCATTTCAAAATAGAGTTTAAAAATGTACATTCTATTTTGTAAACTGCCTTTCTGTAGGTTTATGCATTCACTGTGTAAAAATAAAAACATTCTTTGTGGGGAAAGCTTATTGCCCAGTAATAATAATAATAATAATAATAATAATAATAATAATAATAATAATAATAATAATAATGATGATGATGATGATGATGATGATGACAATGAGGATGACGATGACGATGACGATGATGATGATAATGATAAAATATTGCCTTTCTCTTTATCCGGATCATAACTTTAAAGTGATTTTCAAACCACTGAAGAAGGCCCTGTTTGATTGTTTTTTTTTTTTGGTTCTGACATTGATTCAATAAACTCGCGCAGCGTGCGCTTGGCCAAAAACAACAACGGTTCTACAACCTCGTTAATCCGACCATCCCGTTACTACGGCACACGAACACCTTTCGTCGTCCCCAAACGTTATTTTCTTCACAGTTTTTAATAGAACCAGTTGAATTGATCTCGCGCAAGTCTTGATTGTCATACCTTCAAACGGGGCACAGTAAACTGTTCCGCCAAACCCATGTAGAGCAGCACTGTGTCTTCATCGACATCACACAACAAAATCTGTTCGCAAATCTCCTTCAAAGAATCCACCTGTAACAAAATAATAACAGCAAGCGATCTTTAAGAAAGAACAAGAAACTGCTTTCCCTAAATTATATCACTCAGCTAGGGTGTCACTGTTGTGGCAATTGAATGGTCACTTGTCCTAAGCAATACCAATTTCAGCACCGAAGGCGAGCACACACTATTAACTCCGCGGTATGGCCAGTACCTCACGCATGCGCACAGCCATATCACGCGGGCAGTGGCAGCCATGGACAGCTGTTTCGTCCTCATTAGGGTTCACGTGTACGGTGGCGCTGACGCTTAAAGAAGTGCTTTTGCACTCGCCTCGCCGAGTGTCGCGGAGTTGATGGTGTGTGCTTCAGTGCTGAAATTGGTATTACTATTGTAAGCCCCGAAATCATTTCTCTTAACTAGTCTTGTAAAACTGACCTTTAAAAACTAACCGCGTTCTATACTGGTGATAAGTAAAAACCTTTTGTGGTTAATTCACTCGTTTGTTGATGGATACACACATAGTTGTCGTGAAAGATGTTATTCATCCGTTTGTCTCGAGGTAATCACTTCGTTGTTGATCGCGATGTTTCGGGTTTCGACCTTTCAGGTCTTCACTGGTGTCGATTTACTAAGTGGGACTAGAGTAACACCGTGGTTGCTAGTGATTGGTGAATAACGAACCCCGGGGGGATGGGGGTACCCAACAAAGTTTTATACCGGGAGGCCCCGCCCCGAAGTCTAACCCCATACCCTTTTATATGCCATTCTGGACAGACAAGGTACCCAAATGGTGCTCCCTTCACAAACCTTGTTTAGAACTTTGGATCCCTTTTAACCGCTGTAAATGCACTTTCTTTAAGTTTAAATATGAATAAAACTATTAAATTTTCGCGACTTTTTCACAACTATAAAATCCTTCTGTAGCCCTTTTAGGTCATTTTTCAGAAGGAAATAACAGATTTCCCTAACCTTTCATAAACTTCAACTATTGACACGTATGGTCACGCTATATAACGAGATCAGTTGGTCATCATACCTCATACTTGTCACTCAGTGCTAGCATTTCAGGGACATCATCCGTACTGAGAGTGCGCTTATCAAGCGTACCGCTGTACAGGTATCCAAGAAACTTGTGGAATAAANTCAACTATTGACACGTATGGTCACGCTATATAACGAGATCAGTTGGTCATCATACCTCATACTTGTCACTCAGTGCTAGCATTTCAGGGACATCATCCGTACTGAGAGTGCGCTTATCAAGCGTACCGCTGTACAGGTATCCAAGAAACTTGTGGAATAAACACGGGCTCGTGTCAGGGACTAAAATACGTCTGAAATTTAGAATTTTAACACATTGCATTATGAAATGACTGGTAAATATATTAAATGGAGAAAGCGGAGTTTTACTAAAACGATTCAAGGAACAGCTTTCGTTTTCATGCCGACTTGTTAGCATTCCAAGCCGTGAGCGTTAAGTTGGTTACCACAGCGAGAAGAAAAAAATGTCGACTAAACTTGTAGTGAAAATCGCCAATTGGCGAGGCGTGCGTTCGGCCGCAAATGTGGCAAGCTGTTATATGGTAGTGTTTTTATTGGCTCGTAATAATGATCTTTCCATAGGCTACAGAAAGATCATGAAACATTTGCAAGAGATATTTACGTTCCATTTTCTCTATAATTTCCTCTTCCACCCTGGCTGTCGGAGTATGCGTTCATTTGAGACGTCTGGCGACCGTTTTATAATTTTTAGTCGCCAAAACGGGCGACTTTGAAAACAAAAATGAGCTTGAAACACTGCTTGTGCATGTAAACGTAACATGACGATATCCATTAATCCAAGTACACAAAAAGACATGGACTCATAATGCCGAAGTCTACTTTCAAAGCCAGCACGGAGCCTAATAGAAGTTGGCCGCAGATGTTATATTTCTAAAACAAGTGCGCGTGTCTCATAAGGATTTCCAAACAAGAGGAAAACAAAGCAAATCACTATCGTGAGAGGTGTTTGGAAATCGGATCTTAATGCACGTAACATTTTGCGAACGTTTCCTTTGAATCAAGAATTATTGTTTATTCATCAATATTCGAAGGGGAGAGACGGCAAATGGTTGCTGGAAATATCGATAAGTCGTAACTGTTCATCAATAAGATGGCTCAAACGTGTGCAATTCCACTATCGGTTCCAGTGCTACACCAATACATTTACTACAAAAACTCTCAAATTCTGCGTAACTCTCTAAAATTTGCATTTGCATATCTGGGTGTAAGTAGGACCCCATATTTGGGGAGTGACGTCATGGTCTTGTTTTTACAACTCATGGTTCGAAATTGACCACTCCAGAAAATACCTTAACATAACATAATGCTCTTTGTTTGTCACCCCAAAACTTTGCATGAGTGTTTTCAGTTTCTCTTGGGGCCATATTAACTCCCAAGAGGAACAAGACAATGCTTATGCAAAATGTTGGGGTGACAAACAAAGAGCATTATGGTATGTTATGGCATTTTCTGGAGTGGTCAATTGGGTGATCCAGTGTGCGGCTGTTCGTTGTCTGTTCAAGAGGACCTAACAGGTGAGCAAGCTTTAATACGATTTCTAGTTCTAAAGAGCTATTAGTGCTCTGGTTTGCTTTATAAATTGCGTTTAAAGCAGCAGCTGATAAAGGAATAGGGTTTTACGCTCCAATTTTTGTCAGAACCAGCTTGTTCTTTACAGCTCGATTTATTACATTGAGGTAGCGTGTTCGCCTCTCGACTCAGAACCAGAGTTTTCAGTGTCCTCTTTTCCTTTGTAAATTGAATTATATGCGGTAGCTAATCAAGGAATAGGGTTATATTCTCAAAACCTTTATCAGAACCAGCGTGTTCTTCGCAGTTCGATTTACGTTGAACCAGTCCTTACCTCCCGTGAAGAATGCAACGCATTTGAGGACCTTTTGTTTTTTAGAATTTATTTCTGCCTTTCGACCGATTTATTTTTGATTTATTTTTGCCTTTCTGTTAACCAGCATGTTCTTTTGGCTGCTCGATTTACATTGAGACAGCCCTAAACTCCCGTGAGGAATGCAATGAATTTGCGGACATTCCGATTTAAAGACCATCCTTAAGAATCATTTTGCCTTTAGAGAGACTCTTCGTCCCGTGCCACTCGCTCATTAGATCTTTGTATTTTATTCAAGTTTATATTATTATACCTCAGATACATTCCGCCCCTTTCTTTCGCTTTTCACATATTTTGCTTTACACCAATTTTTTCATATTACCACGCGGCTTAATCCCTGATGATCCATTGATAGGCTAAAGCTCGGAATTTAATTTTAATTTTTAATTTCAGCAGTCAAAGGCCTCACTTGAACTATATTTTACTTTCTAACATTTATAGTTTTGAATTTCCATAAAACACAAGTCGGTGATCCTAACCAACACAGCTTCAAGCCATGTTGTTATTGCTTAATAGAAGTGAAAGCCTAGAATGTGCCGAAGTTGTTAGTCGAGTGCCATCCTTTTCTACAGCGGAATCCACTGTAAACCTCTAAAATTATGTAACAAATCGCGAAGATCTGGATAGGCACATTCCACAAAAGATAAACGAATTCGCCCCGTTGGCACTTGCCGCAAGGTACCCCTTGTTGTAAAATGTAAGCACAACAGAGAGTTACATCCGATAACCAGGCATATGCATCTTAGGTTTGATATAATTATTGCTTGAAACTAAATCGTCCAAGGAATTCCTCACCTTTCAATAGACTCTTTCATTCCACTGAGCAGTGCTCTTCTAAACCAGTCACAACGTGTTGCTACAATAACACGGTGCGCGGGAATCTCCGCTCGGCTGTTCTGCTTACTGAAGCGTTTACATTCTGTGCAAGTAGAACAATGAACTAGGTCTGTTGTGTCGAAGGTGAAGCTCATATCAGCATAATCTCCAGAAAGTAACAGTTGCAAGACCGACTGTGCGAGTGGGCTCTTATCGCCCGGCGGACAAGTGAGTACGGACTCCACACGTGCTGTGCTTTTCTAGAAGAATAAAGGAAAAACAAAAATCACGAGAATCGGAGATATTATCTTCATATTGTTAATGGACAGAATACGTAAGAGAGTTCAAGGAAAACAACTGGCAATGAGTTAATTTTGAGACCACTACTCGACAATAGAGACGCTACGTAACATGCTTTGAACGCTTACCACGCGACTAAGTGTTTACGAGGAAATATGAAAACGTAAAAAGCAATTCAGTTTATAGTTTTTGTCTTTAATTTGTTGATTGGATGCTCTAAAAACAGTAGAGAAAATATCTGAGAAACTGCTCTTGAACAAACGAAAAAGAAACCCAGATTGAACTCTAATCCCGGGTTAGCGTTGATCGGCCTTTGAGCAACTTGGCCCAGAATGCTTTACAGGATTTGATCTCAGGTTATTCCACACATGGATCGGGTGTCCACACCAGTAAGCTACAGAAAGACTCCAGAGAACAACGCTATCACTAATTAGGTTCATATGCAACACGTGCCATGTATGTGATCAGCAGCCGTGTACTATGGTGATACGATAATAAAGGTAGTAAATTTTCCAGTTCACAGTATCTAAATTCAGAAAGAGCAACCGTTTCTAAATGCCCACGACTTGATGATAAACTGGTAAAATTTCGTTCGAGAAATAATTTTCTTAATTCTGTTTCGTCTACATTTAGTGGTAAATATGCCCACTTATGCCTGAGACTTCCAATCCGTTACAAAACAACTGGTGATTCCTGAAGAGGTAAAAAACAACTAACTACTTTTGTGCATGCTTAAAAAATTACCTTCGGTGGTGACGGATTTTCAGGTTTGTCTTCATCCTCGGATTCTCTCAGGAAACCAATCTCTTTGACGAGATTAGTGAATTCAGTATCGTGTATAAGGCTGCTAGCTTCTTCCACTACTGGTTCAAGAATGACTCTATTTGCCATCACCTTACGTAATGCAAGACTCTGTAGATTGATTGAGAAAGTGACGCGAGATTTTTTCAGCCAATCACAAAGAGTTGCAGTGCAAAACAAAGTAATGCAAAATTCTTGAGCTAATTATCTCTATGAATGGCACACGTTCTAACATTGTTGAACAGAAGTTATCTAACGCAAACCCGGGTTTCATACTCACCACAAAAGAAGTCCACACTTTATATGAATGTTTCCATTCTTTCCAAGAGAGCTTTTTCTCAAATACTCTTGGAAATTTTTGAAGAGTGCGAATTTGCTCTGGAATCTGCAAACAAATCATATTAACTAACTTATAAACTAGCCTAGCATATTCTTAACTTCGCATTTAAGTAGCTTTTTAGCATATTGTTAGTAAGATGCTTTTGGCTCATTCTTTATCATTCTTACTTTTTAGTTTATTAGTCTTTTACATATTTTTAATCTTTGTGAAGCGCCTCGAGCAGCTAATAGATGTGTGCGCTAAATAAATTCACTGTTATCATATTTCCCAGTATTTGTTTAGCTTCACGAAAACGGGTCAAGAAGCGGGTAAAAACTGCTTCCGTCCAGTAACACGTCGAGCAAAAATGTCTTGCTTACCTCTAACATTATTTTGTCCATGGATTTAACTACTGCCCTGATTTTTTGGTCTTCTGATAAAGCACCAAAATCTCCCCTACATGAAAAAGTAGAAATACGAAGATATTTAAGACGTATGTACGGATCCAACTTTAGAGCGGGAGTCACATGTTCAATTTCACAAATGAAACTTTACCTTTTCTGTAACAAAAACACAAGTGTCGATGAAACTTTCTGCTGAAATCTCTTCAATGTCATCACTTCTCTTAAGTGAACAGCCTAAAAACCAAACGTTATGTATATTCATGATCAATTCGATAATGAGGTCGTAAACGTAGCTAAACGCCAGTTTGTATTAAAAGTAGCCATGCGTACAGTTTTTTAGGGTGAAGGAAGAAAAAGGTGGCTAACGAAACCACAACGACGACGGTAGAAACATCCTGTTGTCGTGGTTTTTATTTCCACGTTGTTTTCGATAACGTCATAGTCGTCGTTTTGTGAGCTCCCCGTGAGGTTGGAGGATCACAGAAATTCCTCACTCCAGAAACTGTAAGGGAAAATGGGTACAAAGTTTTGGCGCTACGAATTCTGGGATCATTTGGGTGGGCAAGCGATACTTATGATTGGTTATTGGTTAAGTAACGCTTGTCCACTCAAACAATCCCAGAAATCACTGCACTCACAGCTTGTACCATTCTCCCTAGAGTTTCTGAAGTGAGTATTTCAAGTGGTTTGATTTTGTGCTGCTTATCGCGAAGACAACAAAATATCCATACTTTGGCTATTGGCGCAGTATCATAGCCTCCCCGCAGACGTCCTTTGGGGTTCGTTTGTCATGCGTGACAAACGAACCCCAAAGGACGTCTGCGGGGAGGCTACGCAGTATCACTGCACATAAAGGGTTTTGTCCCCAAGAACTGGAAGCCCTGGAGAAGAAGCTTCGTTCCCTCTTTTATGACAAATTCACTTACATTTCTGAGTGTTCGACTTAAAGACGTTGCCATCTTTGGGAGGTGCGTTTTCTTCTTATGATCTTTATCCGCTTTCTTTGTGATAGTTTCCAGTGCGTCGAGGGCATTACCTCCCAGCTCTGTGGATGTCAGCCACATCTTTTCAATCTTTTAATAAAGGGAAAAAAATATGCATATATTCTACATAAAAGTGGAATCCTAAAGACAGTGAAAGATTTAAGTTATTGACAAATTCTAGAGAAGACAAAGTGAATTGCTTCTCTTTTAACTGGGACGTCATTTTCAATATTTAATGTGTTTCTTCGAAAGCAAGTTTACATTTCTGATGCCATTTTATTGCGATCCTTACTGGAGCACCACCATCACCTACATCATCACTATCATCATCTTCATCATCATCGTCAACGCTGCTATAGTCATCTTCATCATAATTACAATAGACCTTATTCACGATACCCGCCATCTTTGCACGCGCTTAAGGGCTGATGGGTGAAAAGCAATATCACGTGGTTTCCCAGGGAGCAAACAAGTGATAAAATCTGCCAATACTAGAAATCGCGGTTGTGTTTGTTTATTTTAGACAACTGAGAATGAAGAACTTTCTATAATATGGCAGGTATCGTAAAGAAGGTTTATTAGCCATTTTCAGGCTCTAAGATAGCAATGTGCAGATTGTGAGAAGTGTCACGCAAAAAGCGCGGGACTCGTGTTTTGCGAAGTCACCATTATCCAAGAACCTGACTCAGGTTACAATCATCATCATCATCATCATCATCATCATCACCATCATCATCATCATCATCAAAATCATCGTCAAAATCGGAACTATAGAATCAATAACAACATTTACCTCAGGAATAATGTGCACAGCCAATTCCTCCTTATCAGAACGACTGAGTCCAGACACAGAAGCTTGAAAAATAACCAAGAACGTTTCAACTAGTTCCACAAAACTCGGTAACCTGTACAAAAACAACGTATATACGAGTCAGTAAGCATGTACTTACCACATAAGGACACCCAAAACGCCTAAAAAGCCTGAGCACAGCTGGTAAACTAGCAGTAACCATTCCAATGACAGTAATTTTTTCTGGAACCGTTAATTGTACTCTTTACAAGCTGGTTCTAACTTTTGAGTTTGCGCAGTGTAATCCTACGCCTTCGCGTCAATAGATAAAATACTACAATGTAACTATTTAAACTAAATTAAGGCACTTTCAAACGCTTCCGGACATTACTGTAAAAGTGTTTTGAGGCTAAATGAGTCTACGGTAAAAATAAGTTTTTAGCACTGTAATTGAATGACTGAATGACTGACTGAGTGACTGACTGACTGACTGACTGACTGAATGAATGAACCTGTACAACAACAAAGTATGTACGAGTCAGTAGGCATATACATACCACATTAGGAAAGCCAAAACGCCCAAAAAAGCCTCAACACAGCTGGTAAACTAGCAGTAACCATTTCAATGATGGTAATTTCCTCTGGTACTGTTAATTGTACTCTACAAGCTGGTTCTAACTTTTGAGTTTGCGCAGTATAATCCTACGCCTTCGCGTCAATAGATAAAATACTACAATGTAACTATTTAAACTAAATTAAGGCACTTTCAAACGCTTCCCGATATTACTGTACAAGTGTTTTGAGGCTAAATGAGTCTACGGTAAAATCCATTTTTAGCACTGCAATTGTGAACTACGAGCACTTGCCTACCTCTTCCTACTGTGCTGAATAATTTCCTGGCGTTCTTCCCTTGACAAATCAGATTTATGCTTAGTAAAAATGTCGCAGAGTAAAGTAAACTTTAAAATTCCTAAATAAAAAAAAACGAAAAAAAAAAAAGAAACATAACTGAGAAAATAACACAAGCATCGCTCATCACTAAAATGTACCTCTGCTCTTGTAAGTTGCCGCTCTTGAATGAAACCCATTTTCAACAAGCAGACAGCAAATTTTCCTTGTACACGCTCTTATAAGTCATAGAAATGATGTTAAATGTTGAAAACCTGACACTACAAGCCATTGGCGAAAGGCTTTCCTGCTAAGCAAAGTCTTAAACAAAGAAAGTAGAAATCGCTTCGTTGTGGTTCGATCCACTGTTCTCGTAATCGTAAAGACTATATAACGCCGCCGGCCAATGAGCACACGAGAACATCTACAACAACCCTCGAACCCTCCACAATTTTTTTTTATAGTTTTGATAAAGATCAGTTTGCGAATATCCATTGACACTGCTACAAAGAGCGCCTTGAAATTAGGTAACTTTCCAAGTTTAAAGGCGGTGCGTTAAAAGGGAGCCAAAATATTGCTCCACAAAGTCGAGAAATCAGTTTACAGAAGCTTGTATGTTTAGGGAGAAAAGGCATCAACTTGCCCCCTACTATTCGAATTTTTGATTTTTGCTAGCTGGTTACAATCAGACATCGAAAAAAAACCGTGTAAAGGGCCTCTATGATGCAAAACTCACGAGCTCTCTTTCACTGTCAATCCTGCTTACCTATTACGAGTTGTTTCAGTGCAGACTTCGTTGTCCCAGCAATCAATGCGTATGCTTGAGTGTTGTTATGCCGAAGGTCTGCAGCGAGAGATTCTGTCATTTGCAAGACTTGCTCCAGAATGGCAAACATTTCACTCATCAAACTTTTAATCCCTGTAAAGAAACACAATCATGCAACATCACACTTTGAAATTCTATTGGACAGCTTCTATTCGGTTGGCGCTTAACAACCTCGGGAAACACTCTTGAGACAGTTTCATCTATTTTCTAACCTTTGCGCCATACTACCATCTCCTTGAAACAAAAAAAGTAAGACCCCTCTCCACCCCCTATTCAAAGTTGCTTTGGTCTAAAAACCAATGGGCATTTTTCTCGTGTTATCCTAAACAACGTTGGATAAGGGGAGGGAGGAAATGCGCATTCATTTGATGACGTTTTCCTTTCTGGGGTGGATGGCAGGGGAAAAAAATGCTATTTTTTGGATGTGTCTCGACAGGTTTTGTTCGAGGTTGTAGCAAAATGATGGAAAAAATGACATAAATGTACTGTGTACCCCTTCTAATATCTCTTCTGGGTTGCCCAACCCATAATGAAATAATCATTGCTTAACGCTTGTTACCTTACCTCTAAGCCTTTGGCAATATGTCTATGTTAAAATATGTATAAAATTTGTTTGCAAATTTTCACCACACGTGATAACCGAATTTGCTTTTCTGGGGGGAGGGGGTGGGGGTTGCAATTTTGCACATGTCCACAGAGCTCAATTATTCTAAGCACAACTTAGTGTCAAAAATCTTTAAGGCCTCAAAATTCTTCAAGAACCTTGTAAAAGTACTCACTGTTTTTAACAGCTGTAGCTTCAAGAAACTCTACACACAGCTCTCCTAAACTTCCAACATCGTTGCTATTTAATTGAGAAATTCTCATTAGCTTCTTTGCTGTGTCCTCGGACAAGTCCCTCGGCAGACAGCAGGTATAGATATAGTGCAGAAGGGCACGCAAAACATCTGGTGAGAGATCTGTGAGGAAGGCAGGAATCTTGTCCCATTTGTAAATGTCAGTGAAAAAGCAGCAGAGGATAGTTTTGTGCGCTGGAAACTAAAAGGAAAAAAAACCACTTTATTTGAGGGCCAGTTGTTTTTTATTTGTGAGGGAACAGGCAGCAGCTTTAATGAGCAACCGTTTTTCAAATCACCTTGTAATGCTTTTTGGCAGAATAATACTGAAAATGTGTCTGATCTGTAGTCTTCTACACAGCCATATTTTCTTATACAATGCTCCACCATTCAAGGAGGAAAGCGATGTGACGACGTAAAAAAATAGCCACGTAAAAGACCACCTAAGCTTGGCATTGGAAGTTCATCTAATTTTTGATTGTAGTGTAGGTAATAAACAACCCTTGACATTGTCATAGACTTACAAAAGCCAGCCATGTTACAATATTATTTCATGACAAAGAGCTTGAATGTTTTTGGGTACTATAAAATCTAATTGCTAATTAATTTTCTCCAACTAACAAAGGAATATTAAAACTTGTCACAGAGGTACACAACAAGAGTCACATCAAATAATAATATAGTGAAGTATCTAAGAGTGATAAACACATGCAGGAGTTATTATGTTTACACGTACTATTATGTACACCTGTGTTTTTGTTCCAAAACAGTTCAATCATTAAAAATTAAAAATAAAATTTATACTATTTAAATTTATGCAAAAAGAGAAAATTAGAAGAATTAAGCATAATGAAAGTGGCTTTCATTTGCTACTCACTTGTAATCTGAGGATTTTATTTTACTTAAAGTCAGTATGGTGCACAAAGCGTGCTTTTTTATAAACATAAGGGCTTCCAGCATTCTTAATATGTTCAAACAAAATGTATTCTTACAGAGTGGATGCATGGCATTTCGATTTGTGCGACATCTACCTTGCGCCATTATTTATAACATTAGCAAGAAAAGACATAGTGATTTTTAATAGAGGAAAATACCTTTTCACCATTACTAGCTGTGAATGTAATATCTGTGAAAAATCCTTCATTCAAAGCAGGAAGCAAAGTGTAAGGAAGGGAGAAGAGATTCTCAGATTGTTCTTGATTCACCTATAAAACAGATGAAAATTAAGTAAACACTAACAGTCAAGGAGATGTAGTGATAATTAAAATTGGTTGTTAACCATTCTCTTTTTTTAGGGGGAATATATGCAGGGCAGGTGAAGGCATGATGAACCCTCTCACCATAATCCATTTGGAGAAATACCATTAGTTAATACTCCAGTTTCCAGTAATTCATCGAGCAGGTGAGGCTGTTCTAATGTCTCTATTCGAAGCATGTATAAGCCGCACATGTGCATGCTGTGCACTGTCTTATTACCATTTGCAGCTCAGCAAGGATGAACAGAGCAGTGCTTATAGGCAGTTTAAACAACAACAACGGTGACGGCTATGAAATCGTCGCTTGAAAAGTGAATTTGTGCTGCTTTAAACTCTCTCATGCTTATTCTATCTTGTTCAATTTGTCAAATGTTGGCAAAGTTTTCTAGAGTTGAACTCTAAGGGACTGTATCAAAGTTCAGGAAAAGAAAAGAAAAATCGTTGTCTTCAGTGTCCACGTCCACCCCAAAACATGGAATTAGGCAGCATCACGTGGTAGTCGTGCTGTGACAGCAAAAAAATGCACAAAAAAACATGATGCACATGCAAAGTTGTTGTTCTGCCAGTCTACATGTAAACCTATTGCTTTTTTGCAGTTCTTGTTGCCCTCCCATTATTGTTACTTAAGCTCACTAATGTTAGCTAAGATTATATTATTTGATTCCAAAAATTATCCATACCTCCCCCATGGAAGGATTTTCCCTTAGACC
>CALNXI010003304.1:16985-41958 GCA_942486025.1 Porites evermanni | reverse complement strand
TTTCCCCCCCCCCCCCGCTACTATGAATGTGCCCCCCTGCTACTTTCGAAGGAAAATAGAAGAAAAGTAGAACCAAAAGAAGCCCCTAGCTGTTTCATTCCCTGCCTACTTTTTGTATTCACCTGGCAACTTAAAATCTTAGTGACAACCCTGTATTAGCGACAAGATTTCAAGGCCTCAAGCCCAACCAACAAGACTAAGAGGATATGTGGGTAGCTGGAAATCATTTTTAAAATCTTAGTGACAACCCTGTATTAGCGACAAGATTTCAAGGCCTCAAGCCCAACCAACAAGACTAAGAGGATATGTGGGTAGCTGGAAATCATTTTCAATTTTGAAGTCAAACCTCCTTCTTGGTTATTTAGTGCCATGGGATGGTTTGAAACATACCAAACATTAAACATTTTGTGATTTCATGACAGAAGAATAATACTTTGCTTTAAAGCTGTGTTTGGTAAAGTTTTCAAAGAAGTTACCCAATACTTCAAAATCTCAAATAATTCAGAAAGAAAAAAATAAAAGAAATTTATGTTTAATGAGAGTCTTTATATGTGATAAAGACACAGCCAAACTTAACATCCAATTTTTAAGACCAAAATAACCCCAAACCCATAAAAATTTTGGATAAAGTGCAAGAATGAGTTGATCTATACCAGAGATTTTCAAGCCGTTCTAAAAACTCGCAGTTGTGTATTATCAGGTTTAGAAACTCTCAGCTGCTTTACCTCAAGTTTTTAAAACTGATGATACACACTACAGTACTTTTATTGCTATTCACTACTTAAGAAACAAGAAAAAAACTGGAGCAAGTCAACTTTCACAAAGACTTCTGGGTCTTTTACCAGGGATTAGCCAATGGCTGACAGGCACGTCTCCAGTAACGATTCCAGGGAAAATTACGGGATGCATTTCTGCTCAGTTCTCTTCTTGTTTCAAAAAAGGCCAATGAAGTCTTGTAACCTAAGCAATCTGACAGCTTTTATTGAAGTAGCTGTATTATAAGCAGTTTTACCTTATGTCCATCCAAATGAGCTATGTCCATCTCAAATCCATTTAAAGCATCAAGTAAAGTTATGGTCACATTTGTATATAAATCATCCCCTTTTCTTTTAAAACTATCATGTCTGTTGAGGCAAACAAACAGTGTGTTCAAGCATTCTTACTTGGGCAGTTCTGACATGGGATGGGTTCTACATATCAATAATAAATTTCATTGATCAGTTCAACAAATATGTAGTTTCTTGGTTTCGCTGATAATTCAATCACCGGATGAAATGCGCTGTACCATTAGCTTGAAAAGACATTCAACAATGTCTACACCACAAAATTACAATAGATAACACATTTCTACAACAACAACATCAAGCCTTCTGAAGCAGTATAAAAAATAATATAAGAAACAATTTCCCAACAAAACTGATACAGTGCCGCCCCACAGTGGAGATTTCTGACGCCAACACTGGTTTCCCTGCAAAATCACATCTCAGAAACGAGCGCATAAATTCCATACTGATGAAGCGTCACGACCAGATCTTGGTAGTGCTTCTGATTGGTTGAAGCAAATTTCCCAGATGGCACGAAAATGTAGGTTCTTACTTGTGGGCTAGTGCCACAATGAAAAGGTTTCGGATCAATTTAGGTTTTAGCGAAAATGCCCACCTACCCCTCCCCTAGGCTAACATCAACAGATACTTCTCACTTAGGGCACAATAATGATGGCTTAGGGGAGGGGTAGGTGGGAAGTTTCCCAGAAACCTGAATTGATCGAAGGTTTCCAGGAGGCTACATTATGCAGCAAGAAAAATCTATAATTATGCACTACAAATTAAACGATCAAAAACAAACTGCGTGCGATTGATACCTTAATTCTCTGATAATGAATTTCAGATCACCGGGTTCACCATCAATGTGAGGCTCACCTGCAAAATAATAAATAAAGGAATAACAGAGATATTGAGCATCAGTTCTAAATACTACACAATTAAACAGGAATTTGAAAATGTTTGAATTTTGTGGATGCTTAATGCAGACAATGTTTTGAATTTCAAACAAATTCTCCTAATTAAAGCTTTATTTTATGGCTCAAAGCCCCAATATCCACCTAACAATTCTCTTGACTGACCTCCATACAATTCCTCTAGGAATTAGTTGAGAGAATTTGAGAAAAAAGATCAAAACATTTTCCCTTTGGTAATTGTCTTCTTTATTCTCGTAACATTTTCTAATGTTGGTAAACAACAACTGCTGTTGATCACTCTTGAAATTTAAAGGTATAAAGAGTAACTTAACAATATTATATACTCACCCTCTGCAATGAATGGATACTCCTGGCCATCACGCATACCAGGCTCTACCTCAACTTCTAAGAGTTTCTCTTTTGTAACCATAGTGACGGCAGGACACTCATCACAGATGTCAACTGGAGACATTTGGAACCTTCCAGGCCCTAATTGTGTTGTTCTCATCTCCTGTCGACAGTTGCACTTCCTTGTTCCTGGAACTGTCTGTTTAACTGGTTTAAATCGCAATACCTGGGTGGCATGGGAAAAAATTTAAATAACAGTATATTGATTCAAATAGGAGCAATCAGGGCCCAGTTGATCAAATGTTGGATAGTGCTATCCACAGGACAAATCACTACCCAGCGGAAAAGTATTAGGGAAGCCAATATTGTGCTATCCACTAGACAGAGATTTATCCAGTGAATAGCATTATCCACCTTTTGATTCAACAAGGAGCAATCAGCTGTCAAAAGCTGGGCACTACCTGGCAGCTGTTGTTGGAAGTGTTATGCTCCTCCCACAAAAACCACAGAAACTTCATGAAAAATGACAGCCTGTGTGGCAGACACTCCAACTGGTCCTTTCCTGTACACGACAATTTGGGTGCAATAGAACACACGGGGCATGCAAGGGAGGGCAGAGCAAGGAAATGGGGGGGGCGGGTGGGGGAAAGGAAGCCATTTTGCTAGAAACACATGGTAAACGAGAGTCTTTTGAATGAAAATAAGGCGAAATAAGGTGGTTGTTACCAGCAAAAAAAGGGACCACTCTAAAATTAAGAGGCCAAATAACTTTCTTAAAAATCATGAATTTTCTCGACTCACAGTGAAACTCCCAAAAAATGCCCCTAGATTTTCTTCTATGTCAAATGCAGTAAATTAAGGATATTTATGGTATAATTCTCTTCTATTGACTTTAGAAATCACCTCTATAAAGTTGCCATTATAAAGCTCTTCTAGCGTGACCTCCAGATCCATTACAATGTCGCTTCCACGGGGAATTTCCCTTTCATGAGAATGTTGGGCGCCATCGAAATGAAAGCCAAACCCTCCAAAGAAACTGTGAATGCCAAATGAAAAATAGCATGATATCATTAACATGAACAGATAAACCTGTGAGCAATTCCTTGGCCTTGCATTGAAAAATTGTTCCAAAAATGTTTATTGTGTCTGAGAGCTCGTATTGTTTCTTGAATTAATTCAGGGTTCGCAAATACGCCAAATTTGGCATATTTTATGCCAAAATTGTTCAGATGACTCCACTGAGGTTACAGAGGGAGTCATGTCGACTCCAGAAATTTTTGGTAACAAACAGGGAGCCACTCCCATTGTGAGTATCCCTCACAATAGTGTATACATGCCACGTGCTGGAAAGTCTGAAAATGGCTTTTTTCGTTGTGATACTTGACTCCAAATATTCCAAAATGACTCCAAAATTTGTGAAGCAGAAGTCACACTGACTCCATTCATCAACAAAATTTGCAAACCCTGTAATTTTTTAATCTTTTAATTTGCATAACGCCATCCTTGGTAATATTGCAGTCCACAAGACCAAGATTCAGTCAGTCCCCATCATTCCTCGACTCTGCATCAACATCCACAAGATATCTTGTATGTCAAACAGGGTATTCATTAGGCATCGGAGATTGGAGAATTCCCCGTTTACTACGCTGAATTCTCTGGCTAACGTTCAATAGCTTAAGGCTATTTTTACTCAGATGTGGGCCTCTTTCAAATATTCTCCTGTAACGTTACACCTTTCTCGTGCTACTAGAAATCTTAATGAAAACCCTGGTCATACAGTTGTAGAACTTGACACTACGATACCTTGAGAATGGGTCAAAAGGATCTCCTCCACCACTCTGCATATTTTTAAGTCCTTCTTCTCCATGATTATCATACACCTTTCTCCTCTCATCATCAGTTAATACCTTCAGGTAGAATGACACACATTCAGTCCAGTTGAGTCCAATAATAAAATTTTCATTTTGCCATAATTCTATAATAAATACTCTTACTGTAAATCCAGTATTCTAATTTATTAGCTGATATGTTTGTAGAAGGTAAATTCTGTTCTCAGTTAAATAGGTATTCAACTTAGTTTGTTTCAAAATTTTCTCCATTTCTTAGAGCCTAAGTATTGATGGAAGACAAGGAAAATTCCAGTTTATAACTGAGAATGGATTTTCAATAAAACAGATGGAGTGGAGAAAAGCTGAGGTTTTTATGTTAAGATACAATAATGTATGCCTAGAAAACAATCAAAAACTGCCTGTTCATTAGGTTAAATTCTAGTATTTTTGTTTACAACCTGTTGGCTTCGTCAGGTTATAATTAACTTGGAACTTTGGTATACCAAGTTTCCTAACTGCCGAAAAAAGTATATTGATTTTGCTTTCAAATAATTGTATTGTTACATAGACAGTAGAGTAAGTGGAAAATGCTGCACACATGCTCTAACTAGCTAGATTATATGTAAATTTCATTTGCTACTCAAAATTACAAGCCCAAAACAGATTGGGTGGGGAGAAGCACTTTGCGGCAATAAACACAAAGAATAGTTGTGTAGGAGACTTCATTCTTTAATGATTCTTTTATAAAGACCTTTTCTCCACTTTTGGTTCCCTTTGCACACAGTATGACCTCTTTCCTCAAAAGAATCACAAAATTATAGAACTTTTATTTCTATACATGCTTGCTTGCTTGCTTGGGCCATTTGCACTATTATCATTTTTTTTTTCTTCCATGAGAATAAAAAAGACAAGAGTAACTCATTGTCACTCATTTAATCAACAAGTATTCAAAACAGTACTTAAAATTTCCTAAATGCCAGGAAATTAAAAGCCATGTTGTATCTTTTCCATGAAACCAACTGAAAGACTTTGCGTGTGTGACATCTTGTTTACACGTACAGGCCACATTGCTACAAAGTGGACCAATGACAGATCGACACCTTGAGCGATTTGCATAATACAAAATAATAATTTGACTAACTTCTCTGAGAATTTTATGATGCTAAAAATCGAAACTGATACATAAAAGCCTGAATTTTCGTCACGATAAATAATATTGAAACATTGAGTAAGTTTATTTCATTGGGTACAGTGCCACATTTACTGTGCAAGCATTGTGTAAAAAAAAAAAACTTCAGTTTAAATACGACGTCTGTTGACAAATGGGTTGCACGAAAGCAAAAATAATTCATCGGTTTGAATTAAGAACGTCAGCAAGATAACTGAAAAATCAGTTCGTTCTGTCATTAAAAAAATGAAAGCTGTGAAAGCAAGCTGTCGTTTGAAATATTCAATGGTTTACCTTGAAGTTTTCTTGTACATAAAAATAAAAGTTCAAGTTTCAAGCTGACAACCACCTGTGTCGGGCACCTAAACATTTTCATTTAGCCCGGTTTTTAAAGTTAAAATACTTTTACACCGAACCAACTTGAAGGCATAATATGTTGCCAAATAGGATCTATATTCTCTGCATCTCGGATTTTAAAAAACGTGGAGTCGTATAGAAAACTGCTTGAATAATTCACTGCATGGCTTCCATTGCGGATTGAATTTCTGGAAGTCTAAACGATTAAATTAACACTGGTGAAATATATATTTTGATAACAAACCTCATATGCAGCACTTAAATCCTGAAATCTCTCCTGCGCTTGAGGGTCATCCTTATTTTTATCAGGGTGCCACTTCATCGCCAATTTTCTGTAAGCTCGCTTGATTTGGTTTTTGTTGGCGTCTCGAGGGACGCCTAGAATCGTGTAAAAATCTCTCCTGCAGAAACAAAAGTAGAACCAAAACATCACACATGATAGGCCAAGAAAATACATACCAAAACTGAAGAAAACGTATTCCATACCCAGCTAAAATCTGCAAACAGCAAGATAAAACTAGGAGAGACAGGAAATACACGTGGAATTCCGCCATTTTACCGGCAATTTTTTTGGTAGAAACGATGCTAATGGATTCTGGGAAATGGAATGAGTTGCGGGAACGATCCCTCGGGATTGCTTGTCCGAGCAAAGCTTACCGAGTACTGGGGAGACCTTTAAATGTTTTTAGTTTCTGGAAAAAAAGAGAGAAAAAGAACTGACTTTTCCTTTTTTTCTGTTTCGGGAATGACTGTAAACTTACATAGTACATGTACAGGAGCCGATTACCCTGACTTGTACCACTGATGGTGTATTTCGCCATCGGCTGTAGAACCAAAGTCACTGGAAAAATTTGTTCGCTGTAACGAGGTTTCGTTATATCGAGGTTCTTTTTCATGTATTTCAATATTGGGGTGTAAAGGAAATCGATCGTTTTACCAAGGACTTCGTTATATAGAGGTCCGTTCATCGAGGTTCCCGGCTGTATTTGCCCGGGGGTATTCCTGGGAATTCTTAGCAAGGGTGTGCCCCCCGGTTCTCCCTAACCCTATTTGAGACCAAATAATGTCATTTTTCACACCCGTTTTCAGACGGTCTGGCCTCTAAAATCCATTCTTAGGCCTGGCCTTTTAGAAATTATGTCATCATTACTAAGATTAGAACAGCAACAAAAAAGATTTCTTAAAATCCATTTCGAATTCGAATAAATACGTTCGTACACTCCCGTAGTTCCCTTGAAAACCATACCCGATTCCAGACCAAAAAGAACAAAGTCTTTAGACCAAAACAGCGCAAAACCCTACCCTTTGGGCGGCGCATACCTATATGGTCTATATGGCTTATATTGGGGGATACCCCCACCCCCCCCGGGGTATATTTGCAATATTATTGCGATGCCAATTCAAGTCAAGTCAACTTTATTTAGGCAGGGTAGCCCTATCCTCCATTGAGAGGGAACAAAATTCAGGCTAAACGTCCAAACGTGCCTGGCTCTTGTCACCCTGCAACTTGCCAAACACTGTTCTACAATAGCTGTGGTTACAATACCAAAACGAGAAGTCCAAAGGCTGCTGCAAAGCTGAACAGAACATGAAACAACGTGTAACTGTATTGTTTTTTCTTAACAATATTTGGGCTGGCCATACCAGCCTTCTTCAGGTTTACAGATGTTACTGAAGTTATGATAGGAATCACAATATTATATAGATATAGAATGTCGCAATAAAAATTGTTTAAAAGGGAGAGGCGGAAATGACGTACAACAGACAACACCAAAAATAGGAAAAGAAAAAATAGTAAGGATATCGACTACATTAATTCGTCACGACAGTTTAGGCCATTAGGTTCAAGTGTCATGGCCTTATCTATCAAATGCGCCTCCCTAGCCTTACGAACTGAGAAGAATGAATTTTCTCTAGGTCCTCTAGCATGCTCTAGTGAGATTAACTGCATGTCAGTATGAGAATCCCTCGTGAGAATGGTCAGAGTGAGAGAGAAAGTGTTCAGAAACAGTAATGGGTTTAGATTTAATGTTAGTTTTGTCAGTTGTACGTCTGTGTTCGTTAAATCTGTCCTTGAGACGTCGCTTAGTTTCACCTATATATTGTAAATTACAACGGTGAACCACACCTTTGGTGAACCATGTAGATCACGTTTTTAGTGTTACAAGTAATGTGTGAAGTGATGGAGAGTGTTTCAGCTGTAGCGTGAAAAGTATAACTTGTGAGGCCGTTAGTAATGTATGGACAAGAGGCACTATTTTGTCCACAGCGGAAGCAGCCTGGTGGAAAATGATTGCTAGAGACAACGGGTAATTGTGCTTTAACTAAAAGGTCACAAAGATTAGGGCTACGTCCGTAAGCAACAAAAGGCAGTTGTTTAAAGACGTCTTTGCAACGGTTAGAGGAGTGTAAGATGTTAAAATGTTTGCATAAGATATTAAAAATGCATGGAAGTCCTGGGTTATATGTGACAACAAATGGTTACAATTGCCCATTGAGGAATAAAATTGGAACAAAGTTGCTTCTGCAGTGGGTTCTTGCTTTATTTCTTTGTTCGTTAAGGTGGTTTAGATTTATCAGCTATTCTTGCCAACGACAGCAGGTACCTGGGGAAGTTAACCTCGTTTTTGGAGCCCGTGATCAATAGTTTGGTCCGTAGCAGGTTTATGAGGTGTTGCCACGCTAAAGAGGACGCCTGGGCGGCGTCTACGTTCCATGGCAACTGTGATTACAAGGGGCCCAATTTTACTATCATTCAAGTTAGCCTGCGTAGCCACGCAGGCTTGATTTCTGTGATGAAGCGAAGATGAGCAGCGCCGATCTCTTCACTACAGGGTAAATCGGATAGGTACACCAAGCCGGACAGCTTTTCCTGAAGGCACGAAAAGCTATCCTTAGCCTGCGTGGCAGGCATTAAAAGGGGAAGGGGGAATTTGGGCGCACGACAGCGCGTGGGGAGCGCGAGGTCTCGCGCCCTAATTCCCTTTCCCTTCCCTTTCGAATGCCTGCCACGCGGGCTAAGCTATCCGATATAGTCTGAACATAGGCTTAAACTGTAACACCAACACTGACAAAAAAAGCTCAAATTGTTAATATCAGCTAACGATAAAAGCATATGAAGTAATAAGAGTATTTGTAAAATAATGGTAGAGTAATAATGAAATCACTGTGTACCGACACCAAACCAAACTTCGCATGGAGTGCTAAGAAAACTTGGTTACCTATCCATCCAAGAAATTTTGGTAGTCATGTGACCGGCGTCCACCCGCCCGTCCGTCCGCACTACAGGACATGAACCAATGTGAAATGTTCCACTTTCTAGCTAGTGTCGGATCCTACAACTGATATTGCACATCCATATTTGTGTCAATTGACAGCTGTCAAAACAATTTGTCCGCTGACCAGTATCATATGACTGTATCGCGGGCACAGGTGTCGATCCATCGATTTGAAGTTTACCGCTGACAGGTTTCTAGTTTTCAACAGATCGCTGGCTCAACTCTAATTGGATTTTTTTATTGCAATGTTTTTTCATTAAAGGGAGCTGCGCCTTTGGCCTCGGCTAAATCTATATATTAATCTATACATCAAAGGGTTGATCCTGGTTGTAACAAGAGGCTACGGAGCGTACACTTCGGCGTCGGTGTTGTGGAACTAATTAACTGAAAATGCGGAGGAATAGTAAGAAATCAAATTTGGTAAGCGTAAGGTGTTAATTTGTGACATTATGGGATTTGTCAGGATATTCTGAAAAGAGCAACATCCAAGAGGCCGACTTGCCAAAAACTAGGATTTCGGGACTAATTGTCTCCGAGATATTAGCCTAGTTATGCTCTGATGACTCCATACAAAACCTTCTAAAAAAACAATTCTCCATTTTTCTTAGTCACATCAGGCTTCAAAAACAGCATAGCAGTCTCATATACTGATTAAAGATATGTAAGGCATGGGTAAGGAGTCAGGGGCACCCAACGATAATTTTCGGAAAATATCTGTTCGGAAGACGATTTGAGATCTAGAATTTTCTGAACATTTTTTCCAAAATTTCTTGCTTGCCTTCCTCTCTTAGGATTTTCGAACATCTAAAAAATGGTAAAATTGCCCATTTTTAACCGATTTTTACCCTTAAGGGTCACCTACAATTTTCGGGAGCCTTTTTTCTGGCTGAAATTTTCGAAAAGGTAAGTTTTGATCCCTATAATTTTCGAATCACTAGACTTTCAGCTGGGAAATCCGAACAGATGAAAAATTTTAGGGGATAAAAATATGCCTACATCTACCGTTTTGATACTAAAATACGTTTAACAATGCTATGTTTAAGTGGTTTTGAACTATATTCTCATTGGGTGCCCCTGAGGAGTCAATTACGTTGAGCGTTGAATTGGCTAAAACTCAAAGTCACGAGTTCGAATGTTTTGAGGATAATTATTCACTGACTATCAGCACGCAGGGATGTCGGATTAACAAAAGGAAGTTTAACACCAAAGGAACATAGCCTTTACAGAGCTTTAAAGCACAGCATCCACCAACACAAACTTGACTTGAACTTTGAGTAAAACAAAACAGCCTCCACCAATAATAACAAACCCTCACTTGAACTTCAGATATCTTACGGCTTCCGCGAACTTGTAAACACAGAACCTGAAAATCGACCTTCATCACACTTGACTAAACACAGCAGTCCAGCTCGTGGGAAAAAAACTTAGTTCGTCAAAAGAACTCGCTTGGAACTTGTATACCGTTTGACATAAGGTTCTAGAAAATACTAAACAGGCGAATAGTAGTACCTTTTCGACATATTTTATGATTTCAGTAACTGATGCAAATCTGCTGACTCATGCTGAAATGTAAACATGCCCTAATTAATTATTCATAAATAATCCAAAAACGTAGAGAACGTTCGAGAAAGTCACGCAACGCATGAAAGCAATTTTACTACGTAACACTCAACAAAGACAAAATGTCTTTGTGCAGCATTTTGAAACTTTAAATTCATCATAAAACAGTTCGAAAGGAGGGCTCACTCGTGAAATGTTTTTCAACACTCGAAGAGAAATTTCGAGTCTCTGCGCGGCCACGAAATATCCTCTAGCTATTTATTCCTCGAGTAATTAAAGACTAAACTCGAAGTGATCTCAAGATATCGCGAAGTAGTCCGGTCTCATTTCGTGAAATAGTTGAAACAAGCCGAAAAGTCACGAACTTGCACGCCCAATCTTGTCGCGAAACTAGTGCATCATTTCATAACTATTTTTCACATCCCAAACTACCTTGGGTCGCAGTAGCGCAATCGGCTAATCCCTCAACTTAAAGTCTCCTCTGATCTGATGGGTCACACTGGTGAGTCGGTTCAAACCCCGGGAAGGCCAAAACAATAATTCTTTCTTCCTTGAAAAAGTTAAAGAATAAATCAAAGAAATCGAAGTGATCTCGAGATATCTCGAACTAATTCGGCTCTCACTTCGTCAAATAGCCGAATAGAACCGAAAACCTACAGACTTTGCTTGCCCAATCTTGTCAAAAAATGGCAACTTTAATACATTCCTGAGCGTCGCGAATCCTTTACTTCGCGCTCCGCCGAAGTAATAAATCAGAGAAATCGAAGTGATCTCAAGATATCTCGAACTAATTCGGCTCTCACTTCGTCAAATAGCCGAATAGAACCGAAAACCGACAGACTTTGCTTGCCCAATCTTGTCAAAAAAAAATGCAATTTTGATACATTCCTGAGCGTCGCGAATCCTTTACTTCGCGCTCCGCCGAAGTAATAACCCTTAGGAGGGAGTGGGAAAGAGGTTTTTCAATAAGATGTTCTCGATCACCTCCTGAAAACATTTTGAGACTACTCGAACGGACGAAAACTGAGGACCAACAGAAAGAATGAAAGTTTGATCCTTATGCTACGTGCAAACGGACGCAACAAATCCCAACACTTTTGGGCCAACAATGTTGGGGGGTTGTTGCGTCCGTGTTGGCTGTGCTGTGCAAATGAATGCACCGACTTCCAACAATATTGGGACCTGCAGTGGATCTTGGGAAGGATACAACCTATACGACTTTGGAGACCATGTGTAATGCGCGTGTGGCCCCAACAATTTTGGAAGAACTTGAAGGAAGAGCTGTGCAAACGGATCCAACATTATTGCGCTACGCTTCGGCGATCACGAGACAAAAGTTGTTACCTCAAAAGTTTGACTGTTTTCAAGCTTTGCGCAACGACTCTCCGAGTGCAAAAAGACGCAACAATGTTGCGTCCATTTGCACGGAGCTAAAGGAAATGTGACGTGAAATATTCAAAGACAATAAGTCGTTTTTCGTGTTTAATGGTCAAATAATCTATAATAGGTCTCTCATTTTTTGTTTAATTTCAAATTTAAAATAATTCCCATTGCCAGAATATATCCACTGTACTAACCAGTCTACACAAGAAAGTGTTAAGAGGCTATAAACTATGAGTCTATAGAATATATCCGTTGATGTGCTATTCACTTTTCGAAATGAAACTTCGTAGAATATATTCGTCGATTTAACTGCGCAGAATTATCCGATCATTAATCAAAAAGTTTCTACTAATAGTAATCCAAATTGATAGAAAGTTACAAAAATCTTTTTGTATCTAAAATTTCTAAAATGTGTTATTGAAGGCAATATAGTTAGTGACCTGAGCTGTTTGTCTTTCTACTATCTTCAAAGTGAAAGTTTTTACAATAGCAGTCGCAGTTTCCTTGAAAAGTCTCAACTTATTCCGCTGATGATAATTCGGTAACTTGAAGACTCGAATTTTCTTCGTCATTGAAAAATGACGTCATCAGTAAACGCGCCCGCCAGCCTGAACTCGTCATTGGTCAGCACGCAATACATTCTTTGTGGACAAGGTCGCGAAGACGGGTGAGGACGGGGAATCGTTGTTCTTAAGATGTACTCTCGACCGGTAGGGGGTGGGAAGTCTTGCACCAAAGAGGCTGGTGAAGGTTGCTGCAAAATAAACAAAAATCGTACAGTTAAGCATAATAGCCCAGCCCATAATTAAGTAAAAAGGTAGGCCCAGTGAGCGCTAACACTAGAGAGCTTAAGGGCCTGTTTACATGGAGGTGGGGGACCCCAGGTAGGTGAGGTAACCCGCTTAGGAGGGGTAACCCGCCTGTCCATATAATATTTTAATTTGATCACATTTACGTGATACGTGGGGTGACCCGCCACATGTTACCTCACCTATCTGGGGTCCCCCACCTCCATGTAAAACAGGCCCTAAGTAACAACGACTGCAACGGCAATTAAAACGGCAAAAAAATATATATATAGGTATAGATTAGCAAAACAAAAACTTTGCACGTGCAGCACGCTTTTTTGTACATTTCTTTGCCGTCACTGCACGACTATGACGAAAAACTGCTTAATTTCACGTTTTATGGAGGACGTAAACACGAGATAACGACATTCTTTCCTTTTTCCCGAACTTCTATACAGTCTTTAAGTGGCGAATTTAAACGAGATGGAATAAGCGCGATAATGAAGTAGCGGGAATTCGCTCTTTAAGTGACGTTTTCGTAACCGTTGCCGTCGTTGTTGCTTAAGCTCCCTATGCGCCAAAACGTTTTTAGCGGGGAGGGGACGAAAAGGTGAGCTCTAACGTAAACCATTTCCGAGTTGCAAAAAACTCTCACGTTCAAAACGAGGCTAAAGCCTAGTTTCCATATGATCGCTACGATCGCTGTGATCGGAAAGTGGTTTCCATATGATCGCTGAACTTTTTTTTCTCAGCGATCGCAGCGATAACAGCAATAGTAGCGGTCATATGGAAACTGGAAACCAGGCTTAAGTGCAGAACCTTTTCTGAGAAATGAGTTTTATTTTCATGACAATAAAAAAAACATTTTCATATCAATAGCTTCGCACTAAGCCTTGCTTTGAAACAGAAGCTTGGAGTAGCTCGGAAATGGCCTACTTGCTAGCGTTAATGTTCACTGGGGTCACAGTAGTCAGGAAAGGGTGTGGTGGCGGGAGAGACAGCCCCCCCCGCCCCCACTTCATCCATTTGCCTCATGCCCACCCTATCGACAGCTGCATTGATCGCACTTTCTATAGACAGGAGAAGTCGTCGCGTCACGTTGTCTTGGTGGCAAAATGTCTGGATCTCAACAAACCTTGGTCCGAAAAATATGGCAGAAAAAAAATGAAAAGTAATAAATCAAAGAAATCGAAGTGATCTCGAGATATCTCGAACTAATTCGGCTCTCACTTCGTCAAATAGCCGAATAGAACCGAAAACCTACAGACTTTGCTTGCCCAATCTTGTCAAAAAATGGCAACTTTAATACATTCCTGAGCGTCGCGAATCCTTTACTTCGCGCTCCGCCGAAGTAATAAATCAGAGAAATCGAAGTGATCTCAAGATATCTCGAACTAATTCGGCTCTCACTTCGTCAAATAGCCGAATAGAACCGAAAACCGACAGACTTTGCTTGCCCAATCTTGTCAAAAAAAAATGCAATTTTGATACATTCCTGAGCGTCGCGAATCCTTTACTTCGCGCTCCGCCGAAGTAATAACCCTTAGGAGGGAGTGGGAAAGAGGTTTTTCAATAAGATGTTCTCGATCACCTCCTGAAAACATTTTGAGACTACTCGAACGGACGAAAACTGAGGACCAACAGAAAGAATGAAAGTTTGATCCTTATGCTACGTGCAAACGGACGCAACAAATCCCAACACTTTTGGGCCAACAATGTTGGGGGGTTGTTGCGTCCGTGTTGGCTGTGCTGTGCAAATGAATGCACCGACTTCCAACAATATTGGGACCTGCAGTGGATCTTGGGAAGGATACAACCTATACGACTTTGGAGACCATGTGTAATGCGCGTGTGGCCCCAACAATTTTGGAAGAACTTGAAGGAAGAGCTGTGCAAACGGATCCAACATTATTGCGCTACGCTTCGGCGATCACGAGACAAAAGTTGTTACCTCAAAAGTTTGACTGTTTTCAAGCTTTGCGCAACGACTCTCCGAGTGCAAAAAGACGCAACAATGTTGCGTCCATTTGCACGGAGCTAAAGGAAATGTGACGTGAAATATTCAAAGACAATAAGTCGTTTTTCGTGTTTAATGGTCAAATAATCTATAATAGGTCTCTCATTTTTTGTTTAATTTCAAATTTAAAATAATTCCCATTGCCAGAATATATCCACTGTACTAACCAGTCTACACAAGAAAGTGTTAAGAGGCTATAAACTATGAGTCTATAGAATATATCCGTTGATGTGCTATTCACTTTTCGAAATGAAACTTCGTAGAATATATTCGTCGATTTAACTGCGCAGAATTATCCGATCATTAATCAAAAAGTTTCTACTAATAGTAATCCAAATTGATAGAAAGTTACAAAAATCTTTTTGTATCTAAAATTTCTAAAATGTGTTATTGAAGGCAATATAGTTAGTGACCTGAGCTGTTTGTCTTTCTACTATCTTCAAAGTGGAAGTTTTTACAATAGCAGTCGCAGTTTCCTTGAAAAGTCTCAACTTATTCCGCTGATGATAATTCGGTAACTTGAAGACTCGAATTTTCTTCGTCATTGAAAAATGACGTCATCAGTAAACGCGCCCGCCAGCCTGAACTCGTCATTGGTCAGCACGCAATACATTCTTTGTGGACAAGGTCGCGAAGACGGGTGAGGACGGGGAATCGTTGTTCTTAAGATGTACTCTCGACCGGTAGGGGGTGGGAAGTCTTGCACCAAAGAGGCTGGTGAAGGTTGCTGCAAAATAAACAAAAATCGTACAGTTAAGCATAATAGCCCAGCCCATAATTAAGTAAAAAGGTAGGCCCAGTGAGCGCTAACACTAGAGAGCTTAAGGGCCTGTTTACATGGAGGTGGGGGACCCCAGGTAGGTGAGGTAACCCGCTTAGGAGGGGTAACCCGCCTGTCCATATAATATTTTAATTTGATCACATTTACGTGATACGTGGGGTGACCCGCCACATGTTACCTCACCTATCTGGGGTCCCCCACCTCCATGTAAAACAGGCCCTAAGTAACAACGACTGCAACGGCAATTAAAACGGCAAAAAAATATATATATAGGTATAGATTAGCAAAANCAAATCCCGCGGCATTTCCCAAGACAACTTGCTGGCTTTACCAAGAACTTTGTCCAGAAGAGAGGAAATAGCAGCAATATCGCGCGCACCTGGAAAAGAAAAAAAAAAACAAGCCTTGTTGCTAGGAATTTGTTCCTCAAAGGACCGGGAAGAGAAGCAGCACTACTGCTGCCAAGCAACTTTTTTCGAACAATGCTAAACGGTGCACGGTTGTTTTAATGGGACAGGTTCACGGTTCAGCGCACACTCATTAATTAAATTACTTTTTTCCAATTTCGTGTTATAAATTCCATAGGTTAATAATCCCTTTCACATGTATCACAGCGATCTCAGAGTGTATTTCAAAGTAGAAGTGTATTTCAGAGTACCCTGAAGTGGGATGGAGGAGTGCTAAAATCGAAGAAAAATTAGTGGATTATGCCAACACTACCAACACTGAATTGATTGTTGACCCGAAGGTTTCATTCCATGGTTGATTAATTTACAGCTATTTGTACCTAAGTTGATCGAGTGACTGCCAGGGGAGTATGCAGATTGGTTCTTTAATAATATTATGACATGATCATATTGCTTTCATAGACGATACAGCATGTCCCGGCAGAAACACAGCATTTTGATTAACGAGCATGCGCTGAACCGTGAGCCTGTTCCTTTAAGAACAGCCTCCTACTGACCAGCAACCCTCTAATGAGCTTTTAGGGAACTTTAGCAACTACGACGGCAACGGCAACGGCCACGACTACGAAAACGTCAAAAAAGAAATGGGTTTAATAAGCAAAACAAAAGCGCTGCACATGCAGCACACTTTTTGTGCGTTTCTTTGCCGTCACTGCGTTGTCGTCGTCGTTCTGGTTGCTTTGTTATTCCACGACCGAGGGCGGTCGTTGAATAAAGGTTCGACTGTAGTTTTCTACAAACGACAAATGCCACCAAGGAGACTGAGCCATCAGCCATGATTACGTACTACGTCCTACCTGCCTGCTCGATACGAAGAACTGCGGAGTGAAGCAAAACAGGAAACAGCTTGAAGGCTACTTCGGCAGGTTTCAGTCCGGCAAGAAAGTGCAAAACCTAGCAAAGAAAGTAGTATTAAAACAGTTCTTGAATGCGCGTTAAGAGTAATTTCGTAAATATTTTGGTGGGTGTGTTACCTCGCTATGTGATTGGCTAAAAACTGTCGCGTCACTTTTTTGGCCAAACAAAAGGAGTGAATTGAACTCCTTCCAAGGACCTGTTTCTCGAAAGTCCCAGTTTTTATAGTCTGCTACACAGCCGTTTTTAGCGTCGTTGCGTGACGACACTAAAAACGGCTGTGTAGCAGACTACAGATTTTAAGCCCAATGTCATATGTTAAAACCAACTCTAGAGAATGTTGGTGGAGGCTCTAGCACCCAAAACAGTCCATTTTGTTTCTTTATCTCTTACATATTAAATAATTGAATCATTTTCAAAACGTTAAATAATAAAACCTCAATCTTGAATGCGAACACGACAAAAAGCGGCCTTCCGGGCCCGATACTCGGCGGGACCTTCGAGAAACAAGTGAACTGTACCACTGTTCCAAGAATTGTATTACAGCTGCGTTTCATGAAGTACATAGTGCAGCATTGTGGATGAAAACTGCGCGGTAATGTTTTACGTGGTCTGTTGTAGGATGGCTCACAATACACGGATCCTACACGCGCAGACGATAAGTGTTTACAGCTTGATTCACAAGAGTCAGAAAGTGCCATTTCGTCATGAGGGTGCCAAGTTCCATTGATCCTGTGAATCTCTTAAATAAAATGTAAAAAAGTTGGAAACTGACGTGAAAAGCATTCGTATACATTTTTTTTTTCCAACTGCAAGTACGAAGATTGAATTTCGTGAAAGACCTCTTTAGCTTGTATGGTTTGTATTCCCAATGTAGACCATGCTAAAGAGAACTGTTTCTCTCAAATTTCGCCTCATTCACGTCCATTTATACGCATAAAATATGAAAAAAATAAAGGGTAAATTCACCTTGAGATTGAGGCCTACATTGAGAAAGCAAAACATACAAGCTAAAAAAGTATATTGTTTTGGTCACTGTTTATCCACAACGTTGCTTTGCTGTGTGATTGGCTAAAAACTCTCGCGCCTCTTTCTCGGCCAATAAGAAGTAAGACCTAAATGTAACGTGACCAGGCCCACGCCTTTTCCCGTCCTTCGCTGGTGAACATGTAACTCACTACTTCGAGATGTGATTGGTTCATTGCACTGTAAGCTCGTGTAGTGATTGACTTGAGTGACCCTTGAGTGACTCTAATACCTTTTCGGCCTCTTTAGTTTCATCGAAAAGTCGCTTCTGTCTACGGACTGGGACTGAACGTGCACTCTGCCACACCTCAACCCACATGTTGCCTGGAATGCGCATGCGAAGGCTTAGATGTCCCTCCTCTCTCCACTGAAAATAAAAATATGATCGAACCCTGTTAATACGAACTCTGAAGGGACCATAGACAGTGTCCTAAGTGATAAGCGGTTGATATTAATAACATCAAAACCACACACTAATTTTATTTATACGTCAACAAACTGAACGCCTCTAACTTACAAATAGCCGATATTTCGTCTATAGTAGTCTACGACAGCAAGTAAAAGCCGCTTACTTAAACATTAGTGAACTTACGCAACAGGACGACGAAAGAAAGAAAACGGTAAACCTTGTCTAGCAAGTGTGACAATAATTATGTTCGAAAAAGTTTTCCGCCAAACTTCACCTTCCTTTAAACAGACCTTTCTTTAAGACCATAACACAACATTAGAGATCACGGAAAACTAGTAAGATCAGTCAGATAAAGCCGTGCCATGTTTGTCATACACAAACGTTTTGCCGTCTTCTTCCTTCTGCCGTCCTTTTGGGTGAGCTCACTATTACTTAACCTATACATTACCAAGAGAGAATGATTCTCTCTTGACATTACTCAACAAAATTCTCAAACTTGCAGGGTAACTAAAATGGTAAGCAATTGAATTCTTAACTTTAAGCCGTTTGACTAGAAAGTTCATGTCTCTTTTCACAGTAAGTACAACCTCTTTAATCGTTTAATTGACAAAGAGGATCTACCACCTTATTTGGGACCTGTAGTTCTTCTACATTGCCAGCCTTCGCTTCCTCCATAAGAGCCTTAGCGTCACTTGAAAGCAAATCTTCTTCCGGAATCTCGATATCTTCAGTGTCCCAGCCTTCTTCTACTGATACACCACTGGTTCCAGCTAACAAATAAACGGTTGTAACAGAAACGTTATGTCAAATTTGAGCCAGCGGCAAATGCGCAAAGGCAAATTCGCAAAATAAAAACAGCCAATGACGAATTGAATCCCCTTGAATTCTGAATTCGTTTTCATCTACTCACTTGTAACACATGTGCTAGATTCTTTATTTTCTTTCTCTTTATCCCGCTTTAGTCTTCTCAATTCTTCTATCTCCTCCTCTGTCTCAGGACCTGGTATCCAGTCAAATGGCGAATACCATCGCACGAAATCTTCTAGGAGACAGCCCGGGTTCGCAGCCTAAAGGGGACAAAAGCACATACCAAGTACGGTAGGTATTAGAGCGGTTTTCACTTGACTGTCGAATTGGGATTGGTTTTGGTTTTGGTTTTGGTTTTACTACGTCCTTTCTTGGCTAGTGTATTTACTTTGGTTTTGGTTTTACGACAGTCAAGTGAAAACCGCTCTATAAACANTGAACCAATCAAAACTCGAAGTAATTACATGTGGCTGACGCAAAGCGCGGGAAAATGCATGCGAGCGCGTCACAATTGGCTTTGGTTTTACTTCTGATTGGATGAAAAGGTGGCGCGAATCTTTTAAGCCAATCGCATCGTGTAGAAAGTGCAAAACCAATTACTTTTCGACACTCAAATGAAAACCGCTCTATAAACAGTAAAAGTTTCTGGAAAAAAATGCCTGCCTACCCCTCCCCTAAGCCAACATTTTGCATAAGTGAGAAGTTGGTGTTATCTTTAGATTATGGGAAGGGTGGGTGCGCAGTTACCCAGAATCTTAAATGCACATACCCTGTACAGTAGGTATTACCGATCAGTATAAGATTGTGGAAAATGCCCATCTGCCACTCCCCTAAGCAAAGATTTTGCCCTAAGTGAGAAGTTAATGTCAACTTTGGGTTAGGGGAGGGGTAGGTACCTCAACAAACCGTATAAAAGCTTGCGAGTCCACTAGAGATGTTCTGCACGGTTCTCACAATATTACAAGATGAGGTTTAAGCTCTGGCAAGGTTTACTCACTCACTAACATAGTGCACTGGCAGCTAAAACTTTCTTTAAAACAACAAAACATAAAAATTCCCAAATAAGCACTGCACGATAAACAGTACGGCATGTACAGGAAAGCACTTCAAAGTAAGCATCATTTCACTCAACACTACAAATTATGTTAATCCCCACCAAGAAAAGGTTTTCAACAGACATTTAATGTTTTTTTTCTTTTAATGGAATTTTTTCCACACGGGAACATTTCGGAGTGAAATAAACGGCTAAGGGTATTTCTGACGACTTTTACTCGAATGGTCAAAACTAGAATTTCACCCACAAACTCAAAAGTTAGAACCACCTTGTACAGCATAATAAACAGTACAACAGCTGCTCAGTAGCTTTCATTTAAATGGCCACAATTATCATCCACAGATTAAACGGGTTAAGACTGCAGTTTGTCCAGAAGTTTGATTTTTACTAACCCACCTTGAACGCCTCCATATCGGAGAGCAAAGAAGCGCACTGCATTTGAGCCCTCACACGAGCCCCCTCTTCAGAGGTGCCCAATTGTGTAAGGATCTCAGCTTGCTCTTCCAACATGTCCTCTGTCAACGGTGTTGGTTCCTGAGTTCAGAAAAGAAAAATGCAAAAAAGGACAAAAAAAACATTTATTACGCTGGGATGAAATGAAGCCAAACATTTTCACAGAATTATTTTCGCCTGTCAATATACATGATCGCCCCCTGCCAAGTACCCAGAATCCACGTTTTTCTTAACATTTCTTCAAAAAATCTCATCCATGTAGCCGCATTATTTGGAGTGTCACGCTCGACATTTCGGAAGACGCATTGCGTGACGATTCAAATTACTACTATATAGGAGAATACCTTGTACGGCATAGGTCAAAAAATCAGTGGTTAAACAAGATAAACATAATCTTAAGTTTCTGATGATCAAATTACAGTGGACCACCGACAAAACGAAGTGCCACGGGACTGGAAAAAATCTTTCGCCAAGAATACGTTATATTGGGGTTAAGAGTCACGGTCATACATTTAGCATTAGCCATAGGCTTTGCAATAAGTGGGCATGTGCTCAAGTCATACCGAGTCGCATTTTTTTTCTACAAGGACAGATAATCACAATCGTACAAATGGGCGTTAGTAAACTGCAGTTGATAGCTTGGGCACTAGGGTCCCGTTGGTAGCGGATATTAACCCTTATCGGCCTTAAGCATTGTGGTAGCCTGCGAGCTGAGCAAGCTCTTGGCTTAGGGGGAGGGGGAGGGGCGGGTTATGGGGAAGGGAAAGGTATCTCCCCCAGGGTTGTTCGCACCACTTATTAGGGTTAAAAACCATGCCACATGGCAGCAAGGCACGGATAAATTTAGATTTCTAGGAAACTGCCCACCTACCCCTCCCTTAAGCTAGCATTAACACTTAATTCTCACTTTGGGCAAAATGATGGCTTAGGGGAGGGGTAGCTGGGCAGTTTCCCAGAAACCTTAACTGATCCCAAGACACGTAGTTGGAGTCAGGGATCCGAAAGAAATGTGACAAATGCAGCAAATGCGAGGTTAAAGGATGTGGTCAATACCTATTTCAACATACCTGAGTAACTGGAACAAATAACGGTTCGCCAGAAACAAGAAGCTTGACCTCCCCAAAAGGCTCCTTTGCTCCTTCTCTTCTGCACGTAGTTGAGTCATTTTTAGCGCAATTGTCATCTATATTAGAGTCACTATCTGTCCTTTGTATATTTTTCTCGACTCCCAAAGTCCTGTCGCTTTCATTTTCGGATTCACCTTGTATACTTTCCGCATTTCCTACAGATTTTGCAGTCTGTTTTTCAGAGTTATCTTGGCTTTCAACTGCCTCAAAAAATTCATCCTCATCATCCGAAACACTCGACTGTGATTCCACTCTTTCCATCTGAACAATTTGAACTTCTGAATTACTTGTCCGGAGATTTTCCGTACTAGAAATGTTGTTCTCAGTTCTGAATTCAGTGTTACCGCCCACGTTATTTGAAAACTGAAGACTTGCTGTTCGAATCTTGGAGAGCCGCTTTCTTTCAATACAACAGTTCAACATCTGCAAATGAATGAGAAAAACAAATACTTGATCAAAGCTACGATAAAACGGGCAATGAATACGTGTAACTTGTTTTGCACTATTGCTGCCAAACGAGTTAAAAGTGATGTTCTNAAGGCTCCTTTGCTCCTTCTCTTCTGCACGTAGTTGAGTCATTTTTAGCGCAATTGTCATCTATATTAGAGTCACTATCTGTCCTTTGTATATTTTTCTCGACTCCCAAAGTCCTGTCGCTTTCATTTTCGGATTCACCTTGTATACTTTCCGCATTTCCTACAGATTTTGCAGTCTGTTTTTCAGAGTTATCTTGGCTTTCAACTGCCTCAAAAAATTCATCCTCATCATCCGAAACACTCGACTGTGATTCCACTCTTTCCATCTGAACAATTTGAACTTCTGAATTACTTGTCCGGAGATTTTCCGTACTAGAAATGTTGTTCTCAGTTCTGAATTCAGTGTTACCGCCCACGTTATTTGAAAACTGAAGACTTGCTGTTCGAATCTTGGAGAGCCGCTTTCTTTCAATACAACAGTTCAACATCTGCAAATGAATGAGAAAAACAAATACTTGATCAAAGCTACGATAAAACGGGCAATGAATACGTGTAACTTGTTTTGCACTATTGCTGCCAAACGAGTTAAAAGTGATGTTCTTCGTTTTACCACCCACATTCAAAGCTGTCTGGCAAGAAATCAGGTTGTTGCAAATTAGATGTCTTCTTCTGACTGGATAAAAATACGCGAGACTCACGACATACACAGGAGTTACGTCGCTTGCTGAAAACAAGTTTGCCTTGGGCCGGTAAAACGCGCAACAAGCACCGATTTTGATACTAAAGTTGAATCTAAGTATCTTATTGTAAATAAAAATGTCGTAATTTTTAGCTTACGTAGTTTGGTAGAGGGCCACTGGTTTGTCAGTTTTTGCTGTTACGTATCATTTGCGGTACTGTACAGTACCCAGGCGCGTTCTAGCGGATACGAGAGCGACTGGAATTTTGGTTCCGCGCTAGGTATCATGGGAAAGGCGTCTCATTTTTTTCGTTCACCCTTCCCAGCGTCCTTTGCGTCCACGCTAAACGTTTCTATGGTCCATTGCGCGATACTCCTTGATGACTCGTGCAGTCACGTTTTCCGTTTTCCACACTTGAGACGCCTAGGAACGAGGCAGTGTTTACTCTCTTTTAAATAAAGTTGACTTATGGATTGATTGATTGAACCGCTTCTATACTTTCTACAACAACTGTTCCCAACCTTACTTTTAATTGAGTACAGGAAATAATTTTAGAAGTAAGACCGTACGTAAATACGGAAAGCAGAAACAGAGTTTTGGGTGAGCTAAAAAAAGAAAACTAACCTGTAATTTTTGATGAACTAAACAACTCCCCAAATTAGGTGGCTGCAGTTTTAGCCTGTGTAAATATAGAGAGAAATTATCTGCTGTGTGAGCTAATTCTAGCATGAATATTGAGACGTTATCTAACGCTCGCATTCTGTAGTTACCGATATCGAGCTCTCTCACGTGCAAAGCGCTTACACCGGAGCAAGAAGAGTAAGAAAAAATGGTGACCTTTAGATCCGAGAAATTTTGGTTATCAGGTGACTGTCCATCCGTCCGTCCGTCCGTCCGTGCCAGACTCGTACACCGTCGGTATGTTTGTGTTTTTAGGGTGAGAGAAGATTGGGGGTTAGGTTGAGGCGCACGGGGTATCATGGGAAGGTACGAAGGAAAATAGCTATTTTTCCTTCGTACCCCGCGCGCCTAAATCAAACCCCCAATCTTCTCTCACCCCAAAAACACATAAATAGCGACTAGGTACGGGTCTGCATTAAACGGACACGTGTAACTAGGAAGTTTCACGTTTTAGTCTTTCAAAACAATGTACAATGTACAAAAAAGTGTGCTACACCTGAAAAGCTGTTTGTTTTTGCGGTTCTCGTGGCGTCGCCGTTTAGCATTACATGATTTTATTTTTCGTTTGCGTAGCATATTAACGAGAGCTTCACTTTTAGCCCTGCCTAAATCTATATATTATAATTATACCGTAATTGTAAGACGAGACCCGATGAAGGTTTATAATTCTACTTGGGTTATTTCCCCGCGTACAAAAGAACGAAAGAGGTTGTAAATTTGACACGTATGAGTGACTTATATGAGAGCCGTAATTTTTTTTTCCATTATGTACCTTGGAATAAATATATCATTTTCCCATCTATATCGCATTTCTAAAACAAACTCCTGCCATAAATGCGCCACGGCTCTTAAACCTGCCAAGAAAAAAAAGGAAGATATGCTTTGCTTAGACTAAACTGGATTATGAAGTCTGATAACCTGCCATCAGGAGTTACTTCCTCCCTTCTTTTTATGCTGCCCTGAAAACTGAAAAGAACGCCTGATCGCAGGTAAGGGGTTATATCTTTTAACAAACTGATTTCCAGACATCTTGCAACAGGATATTTGCACGTTCGCGTCTTTCTACTACTATCAGACTCTACTTCAGTTTTTTTTTCCAAATTTAAATATTTGGTTACAATTGCAAGGTTTGAATAACGAAGGCCTATTTTGCATAATAACTATGAAGCAAAATGAGGAGGAGCGGGAGGGGGGAGGTGGAAGAGGGGGAAATGGAGGAGGGAGAAGAGTAGGAGGGGAGATGGAACAGGAAAAGAGAAAGAAGGAGAGGCAACGAGAGCGAGGTGAAAGAGGGGAAGCGGGAGGACGAGGACGAGGACGAGGAGGGGGAGGGGAGGGGGAGGAGCTAGAAGAGGAGGAGGAGGGGGAGGAGGGAGAGGAAGACCAGGGGTAAACTGACGCCATCGTGGAAATGGTCTCTCGTAATAAGAATTTGTGTTACATGAAAAAATAATAATAATTCATGCCACACT
>CALNXI010003304.1:0-14180 GCA_942486025.1 Porites evermanni | reverse complement strand
CCCCCCACCCCCTAGAGCTATAATCCCCGACGCCCGCCCCCTCGGTACATCTAAAAATCAAGATGGCCGCCATTAACGGTGAGACGCGCTCGATCTCGACGATCACACGGAAAAATAGGGGACTGTGAACAGTCTATCATTTCATGGCAAAGCCAGCCCATCAAAAAATGTCAGCTGTTTTCTCAGGTTATGAACAGGTGTCCTAAAGGAGACATTTTAATGTATTACAGGCTAACTACAGGGTTTGTACCTTTTTTGAACAAAAAATTCAAGGAGGTTTCAAGGACTTTCGAGATGTGCGAACCCTGTAACTAGTGAAACCTTGATAAAATGGGACTAGCAAGATTACTTTTCATATATTTCATTTTTACTGGGGCGAAGAATCTTGTTCATTATACCAGGGAATTTGTTACATGTAGCACTTCAGTTTAAGGCTCCACTGTAAACTACCTTAAGAATTTCCTTGAGAAGATTTCCAGGGATTGGAAATTCATCAGAACTTCGTTCACCCATGGCCGATATTCTTGAAGTTGCTCTGGAAACAGCTGTCGACAAGGATGCCACATGAGGACCCTCTGTGAGCCGCTGAAGAGCTTGAGTTATGTCTGCTAAGTTATCTGAGAAAAAAGAGTCAAATAAAATTAATGATTTAAATGCACTTAAAATTTGACAAAATCAATGCTTTCAGAATTATGACCGAGTAAAGAATCCAGCCAAAAATAAAAATTTAAGAAATGTGTAAAAAAACTTTCTTACTTTCCTTTTTTATTTCAGCCATCAAGTTTGTGACCTAAAGAAATTCTAGGACACGTGGATTAACTGGTGTTTTTTTAAGATACAAATGAACATATTAAATTATCAAATTTTGCAACATTTATTTTTGTGCATTCCGATTAATTTTTTTTGCTATTACTCTATAAAATTTTGCCCTCATTCAAATGTGAATATAAATTAATAAAATAAATATTAATTTAAAGGGATAAGGTAATGCAAAATAGCAGCTCACTATCATCATCCATGACTGTCTTGTTTAGAAGCTGTAGAGTGGATTCTTGTCTGTGGCACAATGTTATGTAGCCACTAAGATATTCACCTAGCAAGAGGAGTCAATCAACAATATAATCTTGAGGGTCAGGCATTTTTCAATTACACTTCAACCTTAACAAAAATGATCGCCTTCCTTAACACAATGTCCAGTATGCAATAAAAAAGTTCCCAATAGAGTCATACAGGTAATGAATTCTGTCGTTGAAGTTTGGGGAAATGACACAAGTACTTTAAGACACACTTAAAATTCCTATAAATTCACGTGTACAAAAACTTCTTTTTCAAGGTCATCTGACAAAGTAAAATCTCGAAAAACAAGTATAACAATACAACTATTGTCAGACAAGATGCTGTGATCTGCAAATCGTAAAGAGGCAAGATGGCTTGGGGAGCCAATCAGAACACAGAATTTGCTTCATCTTAAACCACTGAAGTCCTAGTATCAACAAACAAATTCTCCAGACTGATCTTCATACATTTCCCTAAACATTAGTTGAGAGAATTCATTAAAAGATCAGAGCATTTTCCTTTTGGTGACCATTTTATGATTCTCGTTACCTTTTCTCATGATTATATATGGATGTTGGTGAGAGACTGAAAATTGATGTTGGTAACTATTGGCCAATAGTTACCAACATCAATTTTCTCCCACCAATATCCATTAACCGCATGAGAAAATTGATGTTGGTAAGTATCGGGACTTATCCGCATGTGTATTCAGCCATGATATCGATAATAACCAGGAAGGAATGTGTACTAACCTAGTAAGCATTGGGGATTATCACTCATTTTAGCTCTCACTGACCACTGGGGGGCATGGCATGGGTCCAGGTCACTATGAAGCAATAATAACGAGAACTGCAAGTAAGGAAAACCTCTAGAGATTAGCTATTCTTACAATGGCCATGTGTATAGCATGCAAAGAAAGTTGTGTCCCATGGCTAGGGGCTAGTAGATTTTGCGATTGGGATAGTGAATTCTGTTCTTAATTTGCTTAACAGGCAAGTGAAGTTTTTCATGGACTTCAAATTACATAATTACAATAATTAATATTATTTAGTAAGTCCACATGGACCAAGCTACTCTGAAAACTAAAATCTGCAAAAACAACTCACTGTATCATATTACATAAACGTTGTGTGATATGCACATCCTTTGGGTAAAAACAATTAAGAAATCCTTGAAGTAAGGTGGCCCTAAAGCTCCTAAAGATTTCCTTTTATTAAAGCTTACTCCAACCATGAATTAATAGAGCAAGTAATTAATATACCTTATGGCATAATCAATTAATTAATTATAATAAATTAGTTATTAATCCTGCCTGTCAAAAATTTTTTTCGGGCTACTTAAAATGACTTCTGGGTTAGAACATGCTTGCAAGCCGTAAAACTGACAAATCCCCCCCCCCCCCCCCGATTCTACTGATGCAATGACATTCTGGGGAATCGCCTAGCAAAGAGTCTCAACTGACTTGGAACGAAATGCCAGATGCTTCTTACAACTTCTCATTCTCTTGTTAAACAAAGAAAGAATTTAAGTAATTTATCAAGCATGAGACGCAGTGCTTCATCGCCAGATGAAACATTGAGAAGAGAGTTGAAAATACGACGCGCAGCAAAGTATTTTTGATGAACTTCGAGGTGTCTCATCTGGTGATGAAACACTGTGTCGAATGCTTGATATTACTTCTTTTTTAAACATACAAGGCATATTTTAAACTCTCTTAAAGACTTACGAATAAACAGAATTGTCAACAATGACTTCCTCTGAAAGGCAAGGCCATGTAGTCGATAAATGAAGCTCTCTATGGAAAAGAACCTTCCAACAATCAGTGTTGCTACATGTAAGAAGGAAACATTAGTGCTAAGTGGAAAAGTAAAGTTAGACAAAGAGGTCCAAACATTTAACAGTTCATACTTGCAGAATTTTATTGCATTCCACCTCCTTCAGGCATGCTTGTGACCCCTAGTACCCCTACTCCCCTTGCCAAGCTTTTGAGGATTCAAGCTATGCTTATATTCAACTACTGACATTAGAAAAATGAAGTACCTGAGGAAAGTGCATTCTTACCTTATTGGATCTAGACATGCCCCAAATGGCAATCTGCTTAAGTTGTCTACTCCAACTTTACATTCCAAACACGACGACGGATCAGGAGGCTCCTGAGGCCATGCGTAGTCTGTCCATTCATCCAGGATGTACGTAAATCGAACTGTCAGTGTAACTGGTGGTACTGGAGATATGGGGCATGCCTAGGATAAAAGAAACCAATCATTAAGAGTGCTGCTTAACCCTTGAAATCCCCAAAATGACCAAAATCAATTTTCTCCTGACAATGTTGATACATAATCAAGAGGAAAGGTTATGAGAATTAAGATGATCACCCAAAGGAAAATGCTTTGATCATTTAACAAATTCTCTCAACTTATTCCTTAAGGAAATGTAAGGTCATCAGTCTGGAGAAATTCTATTTGGATATACTGTGGGGCTAAGGGGTTAAATGATTCACCCTGGGTTTGTTACCTTGCTGGAATGGTAAAGTTCATGTCTCTCAATAATTATCTTAAGAGATATGCTGATTGGGAATTTTGCCCTTGTTATACTGGTACACCTACTTGTATTTAAATTCCAGCCCTGCTTGCCACTAGAGTTCCAGTAGCTCACTGGTTAGAACATCCAAACTACAACTCGAAGGGAAAATTTTTCAGAGCTTTCTGGTGTTTGAATTCTCCTTCTTCTTTAATATAAATATACAGTCTTGTGTTTGTACACTAACTGGTGGATGGCCAAATTTCAAGCAAGTCCCCGATAAAATCCTAAAAATCTTATCTTCTAAATCTGAAAAAAAAATCATTCTTAATACTGACAGAAACACTCATAAACTTGCATGGACACCTAAAGCTATGAATCATAATTTTTTGCACTAGTCTTTGATTTAAATTGAACTTTACCTTAAGCCCGTTATTGTTTCTTGTGTGCAAATATTGAAGGTAATAATATTACTTTGTAACTTAATGTTTTTGTTAGTTACATTAGATGCTGTTATACACATGTAAATGCAGCTTGGTTTAATTTTCTATCAGTTTACATTGCAAGTGCATGCAATCCTACAGTTATAATTAATATTTTATTATCACTGCCACAGCAGCATGAGTTTGATGCTTGCTAGGAAAAGGACAGGATTTTTATGGGTGTCACCAGATGAAGACCTCTCCATTGGCCAAAGCAGTTGAGTCAAGTCAAGAAGGATTAGAAGTGTAGAATCACAAACAAAATATATATTACAAATTTCACATTTCCATTTAAATTTTTGAGGGAAGGGACAAACTTGTTAAATTTTGGGTACCTGCTACTGTTAAAAAAAAAAAACATTTATTTTTTTTATTAGATACCAGTTTTCTTGTTTGAAATTTTGAACTTGGTATCTAGCACATTATTATGATTATGGTAACATTACTGAGAAAGGAATCTGACCGAAAACTCCACCAACCTTCTGTTTGTTTACTTTTGTTGATTGTTGTTCTCTTTTTAGTTCTCAGGTGGTGGTAGGACACAACAAAGTTGAAGGTGGCAAAAGATATTCTTTCAGAAATCACTCCCCATGTTCCTTCTCTTTGCTAAAAAGAAGCAGACTTAGTAAATAAAAATCTTACTTTATACTTTTAAACTTAAATTCAAACATAAAACATCATTCAATAATTCATCAAACAAGACAATTCTGACAGTCAGTTCCAATCATGACCTCTTAGAAACCATGAAGGAAGCAAACAATGAGCATGGTTTTGCCTAGAAGGTGATGGCGATGGGCTGGAGATGATTTCTTGACAAAAAAAAAAAAAATAACAATATATGTAAGAAAAATTGAGTGACTCTGCTCATTTTGTAGCACTATAAAATACAATAGCACTTCATTTTAAAGCGAACACACTTACATCTACTTCATCTTTTTTATTCGGAATGGGATTTAGTTTGCTCTTCTCACCGTTTCCTAAAAATCCTTTTCCCTGAAAAAAATATTCTTAGTATAAATATCCAGAAGATAATATTGTACTGTAAGCACTGTAGTTGATGGTGATAAAAGCTGCAATATCATTGGTTATATTATGCTGTATAAGTGGTAGCGTTAACTCAAATGAAATGAAGGTTTTAGGGATTTAGCTGCTTTATATCCATAATTTATCACTAGCCTTCTGAGAGGGTTTAGTTTAGTGATAGTGGAGCGTTCGCACACACGAAGTATGTGTAGCGGAGCACCATGGGTAATAAAAATAATATTGGTTATCTAGCATCCAAGAGATCTTGGTTCTGACAAAATCGTCAATACATAGGTATATACTTCATGCCAGTATGCCATATAGTTGCCCATAAGGGAATGGGATTGAGAGTGATGGGCGACTATATGGCATACTGGCATGAAGTATATACTGATACATATGTATGTTCAGTCATTCATGTAAGCAGATGTGAAATGTCACACTTACTAGCTTGGAGTCCAGCTACAATCTGTGTTAATCTTGACATTGGAAATTCATGTTATAGTCAATTGACAGCTGTCAAAAAAGATATCCACTGACCAGTGTCACATGACTGTATTGTGGGCTAAGTAATTCTGACCCTGCTCGCCACTAGAGTTCCAGTAGCTCAGTGGTTAGAGTGTCCAAACTAGAATTTGGAGGGTTGCGAGTCACCTGGAGCTCAGAAAATTTTTCTCAGCTTTCTGGTGTTTGAATTCTCCTTCTTCTTTAATATATTGGTCCAGCTATGCTGGCCTTAAGTTGAAGGGGAAAGATAAGAAGGGAAATGGGCAAATCAGATTGTACTCACTAATTTGTCCTTGAAGATTTCAAGCAGTCCAGCCAAATGCTGAAATTGACTTGGAATACGGCGAAGCTGGGAAATCTGAAATGCGGTGCGGAATCCTCCACCAATACAGAAGCCATAGTAGATTTTTCTCCACTGCTGAAGAACATGAGCAAACATGGGCACTGTGCTGCAAAAATGATAAATTATATAAATTTTTAATATTGCTTTATTGTTACACATATGGCAAACAGAAAATGTGGTGAGGGCATTTGTTACTTTTTATTTTTGAAACTATTTATTTCTACAGATTCTTATTTGAGATACTGTCAACCAGGAGCTTGAGCTGTAGTTTGCATTTGCCATACACTTAACTCTAATTCTTTATCCTTATCAGTCTATCTTTCCCACCCCTACCCATGCTACATTTTGGGGTCTCTGCTGATTTCTACTAAACTACCTTAAGCACTAACATTTTCAACAGACACTTTAGCTGCAGAATGAGGTTAGTATTTAGATATGTATGTAGTAGTATTTAGTGTTAGTTTTTGGATGTTTATCTTCAGATTGTTTAAACTGGGCATGGAAGAATTCTGCCGGCCACATAGTAGTATAAAAAAGGTAAAAGTATGCACAAGCCAAGGAAGCAGACATGACCACAGCTTTACCCTGTTTCTGTTAGTTTCAAGCACCCACACTGAAGGATTATAAGCTACTTCCCCCTACATGAGATGCTACAGGGTCACCTGCAGCATTATAATGTTGCTAATTATACCCATTTAAACAGCTTTGTGAAGAGGCACAAAGAGGGGTTAGGTCTCCTGTCACTGGATGCAATGTGATGGCATGGATAGAACCCCACACCTACCCACAGATCCAAAGTTTGAGGTGTTAACAACTCAGCCACCACACCTCCATGTATAGTCAACAGCACACAAACCTCTAAATGGACCAATTACTGACAACTTACTATCTTGTATTTCTTTTTGTTTAGAACAGAGATTGATAAAACAAAACAGGTTATTGTACTTGTACCTCAACAGAGATTGTTTTCAGAGCTTTTTTAACCTCAACATTGAAGAAGGAAACAAAAGTACATATCAGGAACTTCTTGCTTACCATTTTGTGTTGGTGGCTGCAATTGCGACAGAGCTCAGAAGAAGGTGACATTTTGATTCATTATCTATGACTTCTGCATCTCCAGCAGGAGCAATCACAAGGAATTCTTTTAATCCATACCTAAAAGGAAATAATGATTTCAATTAATGATCTTTAAGAACTTTGAATGAAGGCTCAACTCTCATCTCAACCTATTATCACGCCAAAAGTTTGATTAGGGTGTGTTCAGAGCTGTGCTCTAGTATGACCTGACAGCCTGTGGCACCTTGATTTTGCTATTGGGAAACTTGGAAGACAGATTATACATGAGGCACCCTGGATTTCAGAGGATCAGAGCATTAGGCTCAGAGCAAGGCCTTGACGTTGAGCTTGCTGTTAATTCTCAGCAAATCTGCAAGGTTTGCTGGCTCCAGATCTAGAACCCTCTGAGGGTGGGTCTCCGACTAGAAATTCTGATGGGCATTGGAGTAAAGGCCAAAATTTTTACCGTATGCTATCTGACTGGAATTTCAACGGGGTTAAAACGGAAGGGCTCATAATAATAAACTTCCATGGAGAGAATTATATTTTGGTAACAAATTATTTGCAAATGCATAGTACCATCTGCTGAGGCAATGTGTTCTGGGAGGAAAATCAAATTCCATGTCAAACATCTCCTTCATTGCATCAGGTAAGCTATCTTCTAAATCTGAAAAAAAAATCATTCTTAATACTGACAGAAACACTCATAAACTTGCATGGACACCTAAAGCTATGAATCATAATTTTTTGCACTAGTCTTTGATTTAAATTGAACTTTACCTTAAGCCCGTTATTGTTTCTTGTGTGCAAATATTGAAGGTAATAATATTACTTTGTAACTTAATGTTTTTGTTAGTTACATTAGATGCTGTTATACACATGTAAATGCAGCTTGGTTTAATTTTCTATCAGTTTACATTGCAAGTGCATGCAATCCTACAGTTATAATTAATATTTTATTATCACTGCCACAGCAGCATGAGTTTGATGCTTGCTAGGAAAAGGACAGGATTTTTATGGGTGTCACCAGATGAAGACCTCTCCATTGGCCAAAGCAGTTGAGTCAAGTCAAGAAGGATTAGAAGTGTAGAATCACAAACAAAATATATATTACAAATTTCACATTTCCATTTAAATTTTTGAGGGAAGGGACAAACTTGTTAAATTTTGGGTACCTGCTACTGTTAAAAAAAAAAAACATTTATTTTTTTTATTAGATACCAGTTTTCTTGTTTGAAATTTTGAACTTGGTATCTAGCACATTATTATGATTATGGTAACATTACTGAGAAAGGAATCTGACCGAAAACTCCACCAACCTTCTGTTTGTTTACTTTTGTTGATTGTTGTTCTCTTTTTAGTTCTCAGGTGGTGGTAGGACACAACAAAGTTGAAGGTGGCAAAAGATATTCTTTCAGAAATCACTCCCCATGTTCCTTCTCTTTGCTAAAAAGAAGCAGACTTAGTAAATAAAAATCTTACTTTATACTTTTAAACTTAAATTCAAACATAAAACATCATTCAATAATTCATCAAACAAGACAATTCTGACAGTCAGTTCCAATCATGACCTCTTAGAAACCATGAAGGAAGCAAACAATGAGCATGGTTTTGCCTAGAAGGTGATGGCGATGGGCTGGAGATGATTTCTTGACAAAAAAAAAAAAAATAACAATATATGTAAGAAAAATTGAGTGACTCTGCTCATTTTGTAGCACTATAAAATACAATAGCACTTCATTTTAAAGCGAACACACTTACATCTACTTCATCTTTTTTATTCGGAATGGGATTTAGTTTGCTCTTCTCACCGTTTCCTAAAAATCCTTTTCCCTGAAAAAAATATTCTTAGTATAAATATCCAGAAGATAATATTGTACTGTAAGCACTGTAGTTGATGGTGATAAAAGCTGCAATATCATTGGTTATATTATGCTGTATAAGTGGTAGCGTTAACTCAAATGAAATGAAGGTTTTAGGGATTTAGCTGCTTTATATCCATAATTTATCACTAGCCTTCTGAGAGGGTTTAGTTTAGTGATAGTGGAGCGTTCGCACACACGAAGTATGTGTAGCGGAGCACCATGGGTAATAAAAATAATATTGGTTATCTAGCATCCAAGAGATCTTGGTTCTGACAAAATCGTCAATACATAGGTATATACTTCATGCCAGTATGCCATATAGTTGCCCATAAGGGAATGGGATTGAGAGTGATGGGCGACTATATGGCATACTGGCATGAAGTATATACTGATACATATGTATGTTCAGTCATTCATGTAAGCAGATGTGAAATGTCACACTTACTAGCTTGGAGTCCAGCTACAATCTGTGTTAATCTTGACATTGGAAATTCATGTTATAGTCAATTGACAGCTGTCAAAAAAGATATCCACTGACCAGTGTCACATGACTGTATTGTGGGCTAAGGTGTATAACTCATTGAGGTAAAGTGTTTTTTTAAAATATCTCTTCTGACCAGTTATTGGTTTCCAACTGATCGGCAGGCTAAGGTCTATTTTTTTAGAAGGAATTCAGTTTGCTTCTGCTTACGACAAACATTGAATTACTGCAGAAAGCCTTTTCTTAAAATATCCCATGAGATCTTCACTTTTGGCCTTAGCTAAATCTATAGTTTATTGAGTTCCTTAAAGTTACCTCTGTCGATGTTGATTTTCTATGCGGTCCATCTAACTTCCACTCAATGAGAAGATGCTCAAGTCTTGCAGAAAATCTGAAATTATTAAATTTAATTTTGCTCCAGTTAGAAGTCATGTTTAAGACAGACAGCGAACAACGTCTCAATCAACTTGAGAAATTCTCAGAATAGAGAATGAGCAGGTAAAAACAGCTTGAAAATCAAATGAACAACTATTCTTGTGGATAAAACTGGGGTGAATCCACTTATTTCTGTGTAGCTAAAGTGAACAGAAAACTGTGCACAAGTAAAGGTGAAACTTGGTCACATGGTACAATATCACATTTGCCAAATTGTCACAAATGTGACTTTAAATCTCTCTCCAATCAATTTAATTTATAGCCCAATTTCCTGCTCACCATCCAGGCAAGTACCATATTTCCTCGAATAATAGCTGTCCCGCAAATAATTGCCACCCCCCCACCCCTAACCCTTTTCGCCATCTTCTCTTTCTTTAATCCCCTCCCTGTCTGTACAGACAGACTGGATACTGTGAAGATTGCCAAGGGTATTTTGGAAAATTTCAGTACAGGTATGTGCATGGCTAAGTGAAGATAAGCCCCCCTCCCCCCCCCCCCCCTCCCAAGTTTCAAAATGCTCCGCTGCCTCTGCTTTTTTTTGCAATGTCCAGTGAAACATTTCACTGAGAAATTTCTGGTCGACACCACATAATTTTCCAAGAACAACAAATAAAATTCAACGACATTTCACAGAAGTACGACCACAAGTTTCAACCAATCAACCTTATAAAAGAGTAGTGTAAGAGCTGCTTGGAAGGTCTCTCCTAATTGGTCGCAGGAAACAATGACATGTCATTATATGTATATATTCTTCCAACATTATTCTAGTATTGTTTGGGGTCAGGGAAACTCATCATTGGTGACTTCTCTTCCGAGCAGCTTCATCGGGCCAGTGACAAACCTAAATTCTAATAAGCTTAGATTTAAATGATTGAAATTTTAACTGATATAAATAAAAAGAAGTTTTTCATGTGGGCAAAAAAAATTAAAAAATTACAGACTGAAAATTACCTTTCCCACTCTGATGAGGTTGTAAAATCTGTTATTTCAAACACTTCATCGTCCTAAATTTTGTAAAAATAAAGCAACACGATGAATTTTCAGCATTCTTTGTGGAGAATTATTAAAGTCGCAGAAAATGAATTATTTTAGGGCTTCATTAGAAAAAAGAGTTTTTCACTCACCTCGTCCGCTCCGTCCGCCATTTTTGTTTCCTGCTCTGAGCATGCGCTGACTTTGCGAAAAGAAGAAAGGAATTCCAGCACATTTTTGTTATTGCTGCTCTTTCTTCTGATAATGTCAATCGATTTTCTAAGTTTCCACATTAAAAATTTGTGACATCTTTGACATATTTTACTTGAAGTAAATAAGAACAATATTTAAAAGAATACGATTTCCAAAATTATTTTCCTTGTGGACCTTGTGATAATTTCTTAATTTTGGTTTATGACGTCATAACTTGTTCCCAGGCCTTTGCATAACGGTAGAAGTACGTGCAGTAAACAAGAAACTCGTACTCGATGCGTGTGGCATTCGAGAAGCTAGAGATTTGATGTTTTCTACGGCTTATTTATAGCACTAAATAAGACGTTGATGTCTTTAGTTCCTGTGGAATGGGTATTAGCCTTACACGAACGGCGTGGTCGCTATATAACTTTAGCAGACAACAACCAACGAGCCATCAGAGAAGGAGATACTTACGATCATGGAATGGTGTTTAGTGACAGACCACTGCATGTTGGTGAGGTTTTCCAGTTGAAAATTGAAGAATTAGAGTCAAAATGGGCAGGATCGCTGGTAAGAAATAATAAATGTTGCAGGGATTCTACTTTCGAGGACTGCCAATTACGTCGGAACGAAATAATTTTAAACTTACGAATTATCATTTACATGGAAACCTACTTCATTTCCTATCACGTACGTATGTTTTTTTTTGTGTGACACGATCGGCGTAAACGCTTATACATTTAAAAAGGCATTCCTTAACATTTCAAGCAACTTTGAAGGCGAAACGTATTAAGTCTGCTTTGTAGTGTTAGCACATTACTGCACGTACAGGATTAAAGCTCAAAATATTATTTTAAACAATCATCTGACGTAACAAAACTTAATCTTGCTTTGATGCAACTGCATGTAGCTCGTGTTAATGATCAACTATTGTGATGACATTAAGGTTAATATTGAAGTCACTGGCAACTGTAAGAAGAAAGAAAACAAGAGATAAAATGATGACAAATCCATATAATTTCTATTAAAATTTCTTACAGGTCAAATTTTCATTCTGGTGATTTTTTAAACCCAGGCCATATTGTTTTCTCCACCCTTGGTTTTCTCTATCAACCTAAGCTGTTTCTTTTTTACCCAAGTGTTTCTTCAAGCATAACCCTAATCATAATAAAACAATATTTTTGTACTGGTAAGAAGAATTAGGCAGATCTTGAAGGGTGTGATCTGTCTCACTCTATGGCTTTCTCAGACAAACCCCTCTTTAATCCAATTGGATCTTGTGTACTTAAGGCACAAATATTGTTCAATATGATTCGATATTGTTCATTATTATATGGAGGAGAGTGTTTTACTAGGAACTAAACCACTCGTAGATTCCATACGCCACTTCATCCGGGACCCGAGTGGCGTATTTTCCGTATGTCACCTTTGTGAGTGTCGTATCGTTCAATGACGTCACGATTCCCACCTTTTGCTTTTGTTGACTTGGTTTCTCCATATAATAAAAAGAACATTACACGTTGGCTCGAAGATATGAATTTTATGTTCTCGTGGCAAGAACAATATCTCACTCGTTCGCTTCGCTCACTCGTGAGATATTGTTCTTGCCACTCGAACATAAAATTCATATCTTCTCGCCACCGTGTAATATCCTCTATATATTATTCAATATTGTTCAATATTATTGGACAACACACAGTCAATATGTTGGCCGACATATCTCAACCAACATATGATCCTGGTTGGCTCAGTTGGGAGAGCGCTGGTCTGCTTAGTGGGAGGTCACGGGTTTGAACCCGGCTGGACCAAGCGAGCGGCTGCCAGTGGTACCTTTGTATGTTGACGTCTGAGCTTACACTTCACATGTTAAAATATATTGTAAGAGGGCATGTCGGTTGTCCTCTCATCCACGACTCTTCATTCATTCATTCATTCATCAGCCAGCTATTAGTCAACATGTTGTCTTGTCAAAGTCGTGGTTGATATGTTGGTATGCCTTAGAAGGTGGAGTGTTGGTCGAGATGGTGGACGTGTCCTTTGCTTATCTGCCGAAATATTGATAGTCGACATGTTGACCAGTAATATATTATTAGTCCACATGTCTACTGATAGGTGACTGGCATATAGCTGATACTTTACTGATACCTGGTTGACTCTTCTTCTGGGTATTATTTTCTGTCTACTCATGTTCCTGTTATTAGGGACCTTAAGATCCGACGACGGCGACGGCAACGGAAACACCCCAAAAGCAATAGGTTTAATTAGCAAAACAACAATTTTGCACGTGCATCACGCTTTTTTGTAGATTTCTTTGCCGTTACTGCATGACTACGACATGAAAATGCCTAATTTCACAATGTACAGAGGAAGTACACAAGCAACAACAAAATTTCCTCTCTCTTTCTGCACTTGGATTTGGTTCTTAGAAATTCAACGTTAGGATGGTTCGCCTACATTTGAAAAAGTTAGTGAGTTGGAGTAATCGCAATGAAGATTGAAAGAACATGAATTCACTTTTTCAGTGACGTTTTCTCAGCCGTCTCCGTCCTCGGATCTTAAGGTCCCTATTTCTGTTAGTAAGGCACCAATAATTATTGTTAAGGGACTTTAGCGGCTTTGACCAGTTAAACGTAAGAGTATTGCATGTATCTGCATAGCCTGCTGTGCAATTCTTAACAAACTTGCGCCTAAATGCTTGCTAGGCGGGTCAGCGTCCATGCTTGTTTTTTGTTCAAACGTTACTCTGCATACCATAATGGTAGCAATGCATGCTACAGCACCTTACCAAATGAAAATATGAAATATACAAAAGTAGACGAACATGCCACCTGTGTGTTGCCGACATCTCATTGTAATGTAACACTAGCAGTATCAAACAAGTATCCACCAGCAAAGCAACCAATCACGTATCAATTAATATGTTGGCCAGGTATTTGCAGTCATTTCAGCCAATATGTGGCTGTAAAGTTGGCCAATATGTCTGCCAACACACTCATCAACGTGAAGGCCAAGTATCCTCAGAGTGTCGCAGTATATATGATCAACTTAATACAAGGAACTTAAAGGACACTTGACACCTGCATAAGATGACAATCCCCTTGAGGTGGACACTGTAGAGTTGGTGCCTGGCATTCTTCAGTCATTTTATCCAGTCTAATCATACTATAAAAATGAATCTCTCCTTTGCCCACAATTTCTAACTTGATACAATCTCAAGATACATTATATTGACCCCTGTAATACAG
>CALNXI010003303.1:30000-36512 GCA_942486025.1 Porites evermanni | reverse complement strand
ATACATCTTGTTCATAACAGCATTTGAGATCATACACAATTGTGGTTCTGGCCTTCCAAATCTGGGTATCATGTCTACGTATCTACAGGGATAGGCAAATCTTTTAAGAAAAATGCACAATGCCTCAACCATGTCGACATTTACACCATTGTAGCAAACGATCCGATCCGGTAAAGTAAACACCTCTGCCAAGTTGTAAATGTCATTCTTGTAAAATCTAAACTCAGTTTTACATTCATCATCGGTCATCTTGTCGAGATCGAAGCACTCGTAGTTAGTGTACGGTAAATCCGGATTTTTAGGCTTGTGTAAATCGTAGAGTAGCACGAATTCTTCAGCGTTAATCAAACGGGAAGCATGAGCCAGGAGAATAGTGTCACGGAACTTTGGCATGCCTTTCTAAAAAACTTTCGTTGACTTAAACACGATAAACATCGATGACCGTCGTCAACGTTCTCGCTCGTAAAATTCGTAATCTCAATTTTGGCGGGAACGCCAACACGACGTGGCCCCGCTCGACCCAGACTTCTCACGTTGCTGTTGCCGTCGCCGTTGTCGGATCGTAAGGTCCCTATTAACATTCGTTAGCCAAAGAAGTTCTTCGCTGTCTGCACTGAGGTTCACATCATTTGCTGTTAAAAAACCGCTTTTTTAGTCGCTGAAAGTTCCGATTTTGCTGCACATTAAGCACTTACAAGTTGTAGCCAGGTTAGGGTTTTCCTCTGGCGTTGGATTGTGTTGCGTAAGGTTTGTTTACGTACAGGACGGCAACGTCATAGCTCGCGTGCTCGACCTAGTCCTCACGCGAACACAAGTCGCCGTCCTCTTCGGGCCGTCCTGTTGCGTAAGGTCTCTAATAATAGTCAGACCCTGGAGGATGATCAAGAACCGACGAAACGTCTACGTAGAGATTGTGTTAAAATCAAGCCGAAAGTACCCCGAAAGAAGTGCAAGACGTCAAACATTAAAAAAAGCCTTGATGTGTTCTGTATGACGTTTACGCAGATCTCAAGGAAGAAACTGAACGGTAAGAGTTAATTTTTGCAACATTTACAGTCTACACGTGTAACTTGGATCGAAATATCCTTATAAATTAGGTTTACGTTTAGATTCCCTTCAAACTGAGCAAATACGAGACTTTCCTGTTATCCACAAATAAAACAAAGCTGTTCATATCCTGCGATCAATCTGTTCACGGCAGGTGGAATGGTTACCTTCGTTCCCTTGGGTAATGAAAGGAGACGTTTAGAAATGGAACATGAAATGAATGTCCCAAGATTAATCTTGGGTCAACAGCGTCCGCAAACCTGCAACGCCTGGTCAGTTTTTCCCAAACGAGAGTGCTTTCTGCTATGGTCAGTTTTATCCCGTGACGTCAGCCACTTCTAGTTATCAATCATCTATCCCTATTAACCTTGGTATGGACGAAGTGTCCCTTGACTCAGATGGCTCAAGCTTTACTACCTTGTGATAGATGTAGTGAAACGAGTAATGATTAAGGGTAGATTTACGATTGCCACAGACTGTGTTGGTTTCTGATGACTAATTTTCTTTTATTGCCTTTAAATGAGACAAAATGTTGCGCTGTACAAAGCTTTTCTTCGGTAAAGCGAATTTACGGCAAAGTGGAATAAAATTGTTCAGATGGTAAGTTGCTTGTAGAAGCATTTAACAAAAAAAGAACTAGAAGTAATGTTATTCGAAGTTTCCATGTATTCAACATCATTATCAACAATGAAAAAAGGTCTACAAAGTTGTTAAAAGAGTGACTTGAGTTCCTGTTTGAACAACATTTCGTCAACAAATTTGGGTGCCTTGTTGACGAAATATTGCTCCCACGCAGGACCTCTCAAATTTTTCGTAATTTAATATGGAGAAATAGCAGAAATCACAATTTTTGCTGGGTATCCTTCTACCTCCTTTAACCCTTGAATTTGCGATTTCTCCAATTTTTCGCAGTTTTTTGCTGCCGCTTGCAAACTTGGACATATCTCTTCTTGCATGCGTAATGAGCCGTACCACGTGAATTCACACGCGAGGCAGTTATGAATTTCTGGCAGCTCACTTTCCCTGAATTTGATGTAAATGTCTTCTAAGAAATTTAATCCATTCAAAGATTTTCAATCTGACCTAAACAGAGAAGTTCTCGTAAAATATTCACTGCTCATTACGCATGCGGAAATGCCGATTTGAATTTGACACTAGTTACGGGAACGACTAACGCATTCATTTTTCAAATAATCAATTCATTAACAGAATTTTGGGGGGTACGCTTGACCTGCCTTAACTGTAAAAGTGCAATCAGACTCAAATCACGCGTAGTTATTCTATTAGCGCATTTACATAAAAATCAATCTAATGAATTGAATTCAAATCTCCACTCTTATCACAACAATGTCGCTTCAGGTTTTTCATTCTTGAAAATCAGTGATGTTGGATACATCGAAACGTCGAATACCTTTAATTGTTATTTTTCTTGTTCTGTGTATGACTACTTTTATGCAATAACCGCATTTCGGATTGTGTGATTTTGGGTAGTATTCGATTTCTATCGCGTATGTCGTGCTTGCACAAACAAACACGAGGTGCGTACATTGTTCAGTCAGTGGAGCCGGGAAGCAGAAATATAAAAAAAATGAACACAACAAAATCAAGAGTTGTTTAGGTTCACGCAAACCAAAACTCCACAGTGTCGAAAAAGCGAGCATATGGAACATGAGCTTTAATTTTGGTCCCACACTAATAAGGTACCTCTGATAATAATGATACTGTATTAAACGTTAACGAACATTTAGATGATGAAAATGTTTCTTTACTCTCCCGACTGATTGTTGACATTTTCATTAACTCGAAAATTTATTGGTATATTGAATTTTTTTCCCTATGCAAAAATCTTTATTGACCACACAAAATTAAAATGTCAGTTTAATTTCTGTAATGATTACACAATCGTTTAATTGACGGAAATTTTGACGCTAATGAAAATTTATTTCATGGTAATGAAGGGCGGCAGGAGTAATATTTTCAGTGCGAACGATGTTCGCAGCTTCCAATCTTCGCTCAGAACTTTGTTGATGTTCCTATGTTCAGTACCACAAGCCCGGAGAAACATTTTAACATGGAAGGTAATCTATTTAAAAAAAAAAAGAAAGTCGTTACCATATTAAGTTCGCCGGAGACTTTGTCGTGCAAAAGCAAAAAAAACATGTTGCTTAAACTGCAGTTTTTTACAATAAAGTTGTGATATATAATGTGTAACGTACTGTGAGCTCAGAAACGGCTCAATACAATGGGTAAAACTTTACGCTACCGACGGGACTGTCAAGAGTTCTGTTGCACGCAATATTTCATTTTTGTTAAAAAAAAAAGAGAATTTAAGATGTCTGGTTGACGAACTGTGTAATCTCCTCAGCGGCTCGGGTCCGGAGTTTGATAGACTATTCATTAAAATTACCCAGTACGTTAAAGGCTTGAACTAGACAGAAGAAGCTAAATAAAGAGGAAAAAGTCCCTTCACTTTCTTGCGTTCTACTAATAAAGAGGACAAGCTGGCTCCAAAAGAAAATTTACATAACATAACATTTTATGATGAATCCGTTTCTTATTTGTTTCCCAAAATAGAGATATAATTGTCTTTTCATTGCATATCGTTCTCTTTCGAGTTTTCTTTGATATTATAACCTTCTGTTCAGAGATTAACTCAATAGGCGCGATGTTACTAAGTTTTGATTAATTTTGTAACTTATTTCACCGATATTTAAGTAAGAACAATATTAAGCCATTATTCTACTTGTACTGAAAGAAATAGACCAATTTCAGCGTCTAGCCACCGAAGGACAGCTAAAACCTGGACAATGCAGCAAAAAGCGCTGCATTTTAGTTGATCCTTTTACGTTTTACAATGGCTTACGCGTTTCAGATTAATTATTTTTTACTTTTTATTGAGAGAGGCAGTTTACCGATTAATCGGCATTTTTAATAATCACTGTCATTATCTTATCCTCAGTTTATCCAACGGGATTATCCCGTTTTGATCCAAAATGGAGATAATAATAATAATCAATTATACGCCGTCCCATTTCGAAATTTCGTCGCCGCTGTCTCCTTATGATCAAAACTTAAAGGCGCCATATTACCAAGTTTTAATTTATTTTGGCAGTCACTCACTGATATTAAAAGAAGAAAAAAAAGCACAAAAATCAGTAAATGCCACTTAAAGACAACCACAAAACCTCGCAAGAACAACATTCATGCATTTCGGTTAGTTTGAGATTGCAGTTTAATTTGTAAATCATTCAAAAAGGCGTAAATTACTTTTTCGTTAACAAAAGGAAGTAAATTATAATTAGACCAATTTCAGCCAAGTGTAATCCGCTATTCAAATTATAAGATGAGTAAATGAGTAAGGACAGCTCGTTATAAAATGGTGTAAGCCACTTCTGGTTTTCAGATCAAAAGAGCTGGTTTAGGGGTTACGCTGGAAAAGAGCTGTCTTTACTATTACTTTATTTATTTTTGCTACACAGATAGAAGAAAGACTGAAACTGTGAGCTAAAACAAGATCAATTCTTCAAATCTAAGTAACATTTCGATCCTTCCCTCTGAGGCAAACTGTCGTATTTGGAAAGAAGAGTACCACCAGGAAAACTACGTCTCCACTCTAGCAGCCGTCATCCTCAACATAGTCACTTGTCCAATGACTGTTTGCTTGAATCTTCTGGTGGTAGTTGCTGTAAAAAGAAAGCCCAGAATTCAGACTATGTACAACATTCTGTTGTGTGCTTTGGCGGCAACTGACCTGGTGGTGGGAGCTGTAGTGCAACCGAGCTTCATTGTTCAAGAAATGTCGCTGATAAAAGGTTCTTCATTAACCGTTTACTGTGCTGTATATAATAAAGTAGTGTTCCTTTTTCTCGCCCCCTGCTTAGCATCACTGTCGCTACTAGCATTGCTGAGTATAGAGCGTTACTTGGCCATGAAATATTCCTTACGATACCAACAAATCATAACGACGTTTAGGGTGGCCACTGCTGTTATTAGCTGCTGGGTTGTCGCACTCCTTCCTCCAGTTTTCATTTATTCAGCCAGCCTGGCCGCTCAGGGTTTGTCTATAGCCGTATCGATAGTGTTTGTGAGCCTCGTTGCGATCTTTTACTGCCACATCTCTGTCTATTCAGTAACTCGTCGCCACACCCGTCAAATCAAGTCCCAACAAGTTTCGCAAGACGCGGCGAAGAAATTCCTGGAGGATAAGAAGGCTGCGATAACCACCACCATCATCGTTGGGTTTGCGGTATCTTCATTTGTGCCGTCACTGGTGTATAGATTCATGCCCCCACTTCCTCTTCACAATTACCTTGGCAATCTATTTATCAGTTTTAAGCCCCTCTTGCTATCTTGTGTCTTGATCAATTCACTGTGCAACCCTATTATTTACTGCTGGAGAAGCTCAGTTCTTCGAAAAGCCATGTTGGAACTACTTGGAAAGAAAAACACTGGATAGACAGTTACCCAAGAAGACTGTTCCAAGTAAACTGTAACTTAACATATATGTGCCGTTAAGGATAAATTACCCGATGCTGCTGATTTATTTCAATCTTTGCTTTATTTGTTTTTCGTAGATCTTTCAGCTTTCTTTTTATTTCTTACCCGTAAGAACCCTGGTATCAAAACTTTACATTTCCTATAGAAGCAGTGAAGAATTGTCAAAGTATAGAATTCACCTTGTGTAATCATGTCCTTACTTCTCATCACCAGCCTGTCTCACAACCGATGCTGATCACTCTTAGGCCCGGTTCAGACGCCGATCTTTTCACGAGCCGATTCTATTACATTGAATTAAGTACATGAAAAGTTCGGCGTCTGAATCATGTAACATACAAAGCTTTAGTGGGCATCAGTCCTTCTCGATCTATAACTTTTGTGAGTCAGTTGTATCCTGGATCGCTGTCAGATAAGGAAATAGTTTCCAGGTGTGGTATACTACACCCAGAACTTTGGGAGAAAGGGGATTCAATTATGGCAGACAGAGGATTTACAATCCAGGAATTACTTGACCCACTAGGAGTTAAGTTAAACATACCTGCATTTCTTGATGGCAAAGAGCAGCTTGACAAAGAAGATGTTGTATTTGGGCAAACAATTGCCTCTGTTAGAATCCATGTAGAACGTATTATTCCTCACATCAAGAAATTTAAAGTGAAATTCCACTAAATATGAACGGGACCATAAACCAAATATGGACAGTGGCTTGTCTTCTATGTAACTTTATGGACCCGCTTATTAAGCAATAATGTTATGTAATATATCAAACATGAGATGCAGTGTTTCATCACCAGATGAAACACCGAGAAGAGAGTTGAAAATACGACGCGCAGCGGAGTATTTTTGACGAACTTCGAGGTGTTTCATCTGGTGATGAAACACTGTGTCGAATGTTTGATATTTCTTCTCAAACAAAATCATTTTTGAAGGAGAAATTAAAGATGCAAATACTAAGCAGTGTTTCATCC
>CALNXI010003303.1:15000-27500 GCA_942486025.1 Porites evermanni | reverse complement strand
AGAAAATTCGTCGACATAAAAAAGCTTTACAGAGCATTGTTATCGGCGCGGAAGAAATAAAGAGAGAGGTCGAACAAGCCAAGCTTGAAGGTGTGGAGGCCTTAGACAAAGTTAAAGAATGGGGGAAAGAATTCGAATTGAAAATCGACGCCGCAGATAGGGAGAGAACCTTACTCGAAGCTTATCAACGCCCTTCGCAAGTGGAAGGAGATTCACCCGCGTGAAATCGCGAAATCCCGTGACAGAAGCTTTTACGTAGAAGACCAAGACCCGAATGCACCACGGGGGTGTGTTTCCTGCAATAACACCTCACACAAGCCTAGTGATTGTACAGTTACCTCAAGCGCCGCCGATAGGAAGAAATTTCAAGAAGAGAAAAGGCTTTGTTTTAATTGCACTGGCCCTCATCGAGCAGCTCGCTGTCGAAGCTGAGGAAACTGCGCTCGCTGTAAGCAGACGCATCACAGATCTATCTGTGATCAGCCTACCCGACCTGCAAACGAAGGAGCTGCAATGACCGCCGCACACGTGGGGGAGAAAGTCTGCCACCCAGTAGTTATAATCAAGGTCAATGGAGTGAAATGCCATGCGTTACTTGACACTGGGGCCACTGGATTTACGTATCAGCCTTCTTGGTGAATCTCCTGAAAGTAAAGCCTTCTCGCACCCTGACACGTGGTATTAAAATAATCACGGGATTGATCACCAAGCGTGTCGAGACCTAAGATGTGAAGATATGCGATACACTAGAGAAGTGCGTGCTACCAGTCTGCGTGACGAAAATTGAACAGCACCAGCTACTTACCCTGGAGAATCCTAACTATCCTGAGATGCTGGGGCGATATCCACATCTTAAAGGTGTCCGAATGGAAGAAACCGACACAAAGGAACTCCTTCCCATCCATGTGATACTGGGGACAAATGAGTACACGAAGATCAGGATGGCCGGTTATCAGCGCGCAGGAGCCGTGGGCGAGCCTATTGCCGAGCAGACCAGGTTCGGGTGGACGATAATGTTATCAGGTGCTGAAGTTGACTCTCAAAACATGTTCTTGACACAGACCTCAATTGGAGGCTACGAAGAACTGTGCCGTATGGACGTATTGGGATTGCAAGACACGCCTATCGGAGATGAGGACGTTGTGCACAAGGAGTTCCTTGAACAGCTTAAACGCAGTCCAGAGGGATGGTACGAAACTGCGCTCTCTTGGAAAGGTGGCCATCCCCCCTTGCCTAATAATAAGACCGGAAGCCTTAAGCGCCTTGCCTCACTAGTACAGCGCCTAAAACGGAACGGCAAACTGGAAGATTATGATGCCATAATACTGCAGCAACTAGAAGAAGGCGTTGTTGAAGAAGCCGAAGTGCCCGCCCAAGTGAAGGAATTCTACATTCCTCACAAGGCTGTTATCAGAGAGAGTTCAGAGACGACGAAAATGCCAATTGTCTATGACGCCTCCGCCAGAGCCTATGATGAAAAGGCGCGGAAAATTAAAGCTACCTCCACAGAGATCTTCGGAAAAGCCTCGTTTAAGCTTCATAAATGGAACTCTAACGTCCAAGAGTTAGAAGCCTTCAGCACACACGACAATGAAGGAGTGGTCACCTACGCAAAGGAACAGCTAGGAGTGAAGCCGGGGGAGTGTGGACTCCTTGGATTGAGGTGGAACAAAGACTGACACAATTGCACTTACCTTCCTCCAAGAAATTGTAGCCGCTACAAAGAGAGGAGTGCTGGGCAAAATGGCAAAGGTGTATGACCCCCTCGGCCTAGTCTCGCCTTTGACTTTAGAAGGAAAAATGCTGTACCGTGATGCCTGTCAAAAGAAGATGGCCTGAGATGCAGAGCTGCCTCAAGAACTTTTGAAGCGATGGCAGAAGTGGGAAATGAAACTACCTGCTAAAACTGAAGTACCTAGAGCCCTAGTTCCAGCCAGAGAACCTATTCAAGCAATTACACTTCACGCCTTTGGAGACGCTAGCGCTCAAGGGGTCGCCGCAGCTGTCTATGCAGTGGTCGAACAAACGTCAGGGGTGAACCAAGGATTGGTAGCAGCCAAAGCATGCCACGCTAAGCAGGGGCTCACCATTCCCCGCCTGGAATTGGTTTAAGGCCACATGACAGTTAATTTGCTGACCAACGTTCACGATGCTCTGACCGGGTACCCAGTAAAGTCACTAAATGGCTGGCTTGACAGCACTGTTGCCCTTCACTGGATTAGAGGTGCCAGCGAATACAAGCAATTTGTTGGAAACTGTGTCCGCAAGATAAAAGAAAACGAGTCCGTCATTTGGAGACATGTACCGACACAAGAGAATCCTGCAGATCTGGGGAATCGAGGCGGACCAGTTAACAAAGAGAATGTGCTATGGTGGGAAGGACCAAATTAGCTGAAGGATCCAGCTAGCTGGCCCCCAGATATTGTAACAACTGCAATCCCAGAGTCTGAGGCAGAAGCGAAACCAACCAAGTAGGTGTTCGCCTTAGCTGTGAATGGAGCAGAATCGGATGTGTTTGATGAGTTGCTATCGAAGGGAAGCCTTTGGCTGCGTCGGTCTAAAGGTTCATCAACAACACAAGGAACTCCGAGCACAAGAGGAAGACAGGCGCTCTCACCACGGAGGAGATAAACCACCAGCAGTTTCTCTGGGAGAAAACACTGCTAAAACTTAACCTGCAGATGAATCATGATGGTACTTTGGAATGTCGCGGAAGGATCCAAGGTGATTACCCAGCCTTCCTACCTGACAGTGAGATGTACACTGAGAAGCTCGCGCAGCATGCCCATGAAGCCACTCTACATGGGGGAGTGAGCTTAACCATGGCCAAAGTGGGAGAGACACATTAGGTCCCCAGATTGCGCCAGCTCGTCAAACGCCTAATAAAGCGCAGCTACGGATGCAACAGGTTTCATGCTGTTGTGTACTCCAACCCCCCTCCAGGAAACCTGCCTCAGGATCGTATTGTGGGAACTACGCCCTTTCAGGTTGTCAGGGTTGACTATGCGGGTCCAGTAAAGTACCGCGTTAGCAGAAACAGAGAGGGAAAAGCCTACATAGTCCTGTACGTTTGCAGCCTGAGCCGTGCCTTGTAACTCGAACTGACGAAAACCATGGAGACAGAAGAGTTTATCAGCACCTTGAAGCGATTTATCACAAGGAAAGGCCGCCCAGAGAAGATTTTCTCGGATAACGGTTGAACGTTTGTGGGTGCAGCAAAGCGGCTGCGAAATGTGATGCAAGATGAACGACTCCACGATTTCCTTGCCAAGCTGAACATCAAGTGGCAGTTCAACCTCACCAAAGCACCATGGTGGGGTGGGCAGTTTGAGAGAATGATTGGCCTTGTCAAGCAAGTCTTCAACAAAAGCGTTGGAAATGGAACTCTCACCTGGAGCGAACTGCAAGATGTCTTGCTGGACATGGAAGTAGCACTGAATAACCGACCTCTCAGCTACGTGGAAGAAGATGTACAGCTGCCTGTGCTAACCCCAAACATCTTGCAGTTTGGTCGTTCTAACCTACTTCCTGAAGACCACAATCAAGAGAACCCTGATCTTCGAAAGCGAGCAAGGTATCTAGCAAAGTGCAAGGATGTGGTATAGGGGAGGTGGTCTACTGAGCACCTACGAAGTCTTCGTGAAAGGCACAACCTCAAACACAACAAGCAAACGCAACTATCTCTATCAAGGGGAGACGTCCTTATAATCAAGGGTGAAGAGAAGAACCGCGGGCACTAGAAGCTAGGAATCATCGCTGAGCTGATCACTGGCAAAGATCGCGTCGTCAGGGGTGCGAAGTTGCGAGCTGGAAAGTCCTACCTTGAGAAGGCCTATTCAACATTTGTACCCTCTTGAACTGTCATGTGACATGACTGCAGGTGCGCCTATCAGAAACCTGGATCCTAAAGCACCAGTGTTCAGGCCGACGAGGGATGCCGCAGTTGCAACCAAGGTCAGAATCCAGGACCAAGCAGACGACGAGGAGCTATCTTAGGAACTTATTATGACGTTTATTACTCATAGATTATTAATCGGACATGAATTAGTCACCTCTCCTTGTTGATTCCTTTCGGAAATGAACAAGGGAAGTGTGTGTGAGATTATAACATTGCGTGACAATTAAGATGGACACTTAATTATCGTGGTAGTGATCGGAATGTATCTCATTAAGGGAACAGTTTCAATACCTTGTTTTTAAGCATGTTATCTTAATTTTTTAGTTAGTTGGGTTAAGATTTCGTGTGTACCTTTGGCAGTGTACTTTTCCTATTTGGAATAAACCCTTGAAACTGTGAAATCGTGAAGTTTCTGCGTTAGCATTCACGACAGATACCGTTCTTGAAATTTTAAGCCGCGCTTCAGAGTTTTTTCAATAGGCTTCGAAACGTCGTCAGCCCTTCGTTTGCCACTATTGTTCCGGTGTTCATCTATCTCTTTCCTTGTAAACACTGGTAAGCTTTAAGAGACATACCACGGGATATCTTTCGCAGTTTGCGCCTTAGGCTTCTGGGTGTTGTCCGCAATGTTTGATGTTCGTCCACCCGAGCCTCACTTCCATGTTTTTGCGCGCGTGCTTGTGACGAATGCGGGAAAGGTCTATACAATATGTTTTTGTCTAGTGTAAATTAGCCCAGTGGCGAGTAGCTGACCCTGTCGCATTTTATACTCGTAGAACGACAATTATTTTTGGAATTTCCAGTTACGTCAAAATAGTCACGTTATACTGTCACGCTATATTTTGGGAGACGGAGGGATTCGGGGAGGGGTGCGTGAAAATAATGCAAATCGTTTCCTGCAGCACCCACTTAAAAATGAAACTCATTTTTTTTGTTCTGAAAGTCTTCAAAAGGGTACAATGTTCTGAAAGAGTTTATGTCTCAGTCTCACATGAGATTCTGTCTCACGCAATGGTCGGTGACAAGGTTTTATAGTAGCCTGAGTGTGTATAGCCGTCCCCTCCCTTCAGAAAAAATAGCCCCTTGGCAGCCCAGTTAAAAATCGCCTTTAGGCGATTCTTGTTTAATTTGAAACGGCTTAGCCGTTCTTCTCGCCTCGCCCGGCCGGGAATTTCAAAAACTTTGTAGCGACCTTAGAACGGCTTTGATTCAGGCGCCGAACTTTTCATGTGCGAAACCTAATGCATAAATTGTAAAAACGTACTTTGCAAGCAGTTTGGCAGCTTTCCATTGCAGCTTTAAGGGAAAAAGATTAATACAGGTAAGATCCAGTCTAAATTATTGTATGAAACGTTTTCTTCTTAAATCTCTTCCGAGCAAACGGCTATGAAAAAAAAAAACGAAACGTTTAGCACTGAGACCTTTTAATTAGACTCGGAGAGAGTGTACCGTACCCATTACCATTCAAAATAACGCTGGACACAAAATTAAGAGAGATTCAATACAAAATACTCTACAGAATCTGTTATACAAACGCCATGTTGTTCAAATCTGGTTTAGCTGACTCTCCATTATGCTACTTCTGCAATGAAGAATTAGTGAATCACGTTTTCTTTTCTTTTAATTGTTGCACAAAAAAGTTATAAGAATGAAAAAAACCTGGCAACAGGTTAGAGCCATTTTACTTCAACCGTGAAATAGGTAGTAGAATACTACGCACTATTATGCACTTATTCTACTGTCTTCTTTTGTTTGCCTCTCGCTATTTTGCGCTATTTGTTAGTATCTGTTTCACGGTTCAAATAAAATCACTCTAAAAACAACAACAACAACAAAATAGATCGTACTCCGGGGAATGGCCTGAATATATTTTACTTCCGACTGAAGTCTGTAAACCAGAAAACTCTTCATATAAACGTCGAAAAGTTTCTTCCTTTCAAATCAAGTCAGAATTTCATCTTATCTTAAGAACCCCCTTGACATGGCAAGAATGATAAATTTAAAGCAATAAGTGGACATACTAGGGACATAATACACTAGGGACATACGTAGGCCTCAAGTATCCCCAAGTTCTACTTTGAATGTGAACGGGGATTGCTAGTTACTGGAAGTTATTGGTAGTTACTAGCAGTTGTCGGTAGCTACTTGTACTTGTAGAACAGGAAAATGATGCACCATTGTTCAAAATGTCACCGTGATTAGCTACATTGCCATGTGTATTTCTGTGGATGGAACCACGCCTTTTGCTAGATACTTACAGAGAAAATGATGTTGTATTGGTATCATTGAAAGTGTACAATAGGGAACCAAATTCTTTACTTCTATCTCGTCAATAACTCTTCCCTGCAATTATTATGTTGAATATACCTAGTATGATCTGCGATCTGCATCTCTGTCCGATCCCTTCTGTTTTAATTTTTTCTTACAAGCAATTCAAAGAAGGCTTTTCGAAGACAGGATTTGTTTGCGACTGCACCAGTCCGTCTTGAGAATCTGGACGTTAGCTCGAATTTTTAGACTCTAAAACTGGCGGACTAGCGTTAATATTCCCATCAACAGAAAGCTATTGCTCAAAAGAATCATCAGGAATATCTGACTCATCGAGATAAGGCTCACTGGGATCATCAAATAATGGAGGGTCAATTGGCCTTAAGCTAGGATCGATAGATGGCTTCATTCGATTCACATGCACGGCAAAAGTAACTTTCTTATTAGTATCATTGCGCAATCGAAAATTGTCGATAGCTTTCTGAAATAGTGTGACATTGTTTTTGTTTTGTTTTTATTACTTTGCCGTTTCGTTACTAGGAACTGTCAAGTTAATCATTTTTTTATTGGATTACAGATAATTCGCTTTTACGCTTAATAGGTTAGATGTTATTATAGGAAACGGAATGATGTATCAAGTCAATCAACGTTGTCGGTTCTTATCGTGAACAGGAACAATGAACAGATGTTACTGATATATTTAGGGTTTGCATGCTCACGCGATATATTCAGATGTAATCAGCTTTTGTACGGAACGGGTCCTTTTTGGAAATACAGTAGATCAATTTCGAAGGAGTTGGATTTATTACTCATTCTCAACACAAATTTGGTCCTTCGAGCCGGATTTGGAGGCGGCTAAGGAGCCAGATTCAAGGAACGAGGAGAGTCATGTCTGTGGATGTTAAACAGCAAATCAGGATTCGAGGTGGCCACCGTGCGTATGTTTCGAAATTGCTCAAACGAGTACCAGAAGTAGCTCCTGATGACGAGGAGCAAATAGAACTGTTGAGGATCTCTCTAAAGGGAAAACTTTCAGTATTGGAAGACTTGGACAAGTCTATTTTGGAGCTCGTCGAGGAAGGTAACATTGATAAGGAAATTGAAGAATCGGAGGGCATCAAGGATAAAATTCACCTTAATTTACTCAAACTGGATTCACTCTTAAAGGAATTGAAGACACCTTCACAACCTTCGGAACCTTCTCCGGTGTCTACAAGTCCTCAAGTGAGCTACAGGGTCAACGTCACATTCAACCAAACTTCCCAAGCTCGTCTTAGAGAAATTCTCGGGTGATCCCAAAAGGTGGCAAGAATGGTGGGATAGTTTCAAAGTTGCTGTTCATGAAAATGGCATTTCGGATGTCGAGAAATTTAACCATTTAAGAAGCCTAGTAGAGGGTGCAGCATATGCTACGATTGCGGGATTATCTCTAACAGAGGAAAATTACAAAACAGCAATTGATCTTCTTCAAGAAAGGTTTGCTCAAAAACAGATCATCATCAATTCGCATATGGATGCTATGTTAAAGTTAAACAGTGTGAGTACGATGGCCGATATCAAGAAGATTCGCCAGATATATGACCAAGTTGAAATCCACGTGCGTGGATTGCAAGCACAAGGAGTGGATTCCGCGCAGTATGGCACGCTGCTCATCCCCATTATGATGGCAAAAATACCCGAAGATCTACGCCTTATCCTCAGCCGTCAATTCTGTGGCGACAATTGGAATTTAGATGAGCTGTTAAAGGCCTTTAAGACCGAACTAGAGGCCCGAGAAAGATGCGCGTCTTCAAGTGTGGGAACATCAAGCTGTACTAATCAAGGACACTCATCGTTACCAAAATGGAAGGGAGAAGAAGCTGAAGGGAATTCAACAGCGGCAGCTTTGGCGTCATTTAATCGAAAGATAAATTGCACTTATTGTCACAAGTCACATCCCTCTGTACTTTGGATTTCAGCTGACGAAAATGAAACAACGTGGAGGTCGATGTTTTGATTGGAGCCGATTATTATTGGCATTTTCTAACCGGCGCTATTAAACGGGGGGAGAGCGGTCCCACAGCTCTGCAAACCAAGGTTGGCTGAGTACTCTCTAGACCTGTTCAAGGGGAATCCGCATTAATTTCAACGCAAGTCAATTTCACGAACACTCACGCACTGCGTCTGGACACTCATAATCAATTCATGGATGAAGGTTCCGAAAACCTGGCCTTAGAAAGAAAACTAGCCGAATTCTGGGATTTGGAAGCCATAGGAATTTCACCGGAAGGAAAAACAGTGTACGAAAGATTCAACAAAGATATTACATTCAAGGACGGCCGATATGAGGTCAAACTACCGTGGAAAGAGTGTGACGCAACTCTGCCCGACAATTACACACTCTGTCAAAGAAGACTGAAGTCTCTCATGGGAAGACTTCAATCAGAAGAAATCACGCAGGAGTACGATGCTGTCATTCAAGATCAGCTTGACAAGGGAATCATTGAGAAGGTGGAAAGCAGCAAAACATCTCACTCTGGGCCAGGAAAAACGCATTATCTCCCACATCACCCCGTCATCCGTAGAGACAAAGAGACAACAAAACTTAGGGTGGTGTACGATGCATCAGCTAAGATGAATGGAACCCATCTTTAAACGATTGTCTTTACTCTGGACCAAGCCTTCTTCCTAGTATTGCCAATGTGCTGATGAGATTCCGATTTCACAAGGTCGCCCTAGTTGCAGACATCGAAAAAGGCATTCTAAATGGTCTCTATATCTTCAAGTGATAGAGATGCGCTCAGATTCATCTGGCTGGATGACATCCACAAGGATAATTCAAAGGAAGTCGTTTACCGGTTTTGCAGAGTTGTCTTTGGAGTAATGTCAAGCCAATTTCTTCTGAACGCCACGATAAAGCAACACCTCCAGAAATACGCAAATGGAAATCCGGAACTTGTTAAGGCCTTGTTAAACAGTCTTTATGTAGACGACATGACATCTGGGGAGTCAACCGTCAAAACGGGGTTCGATCTGTTCGTTAATTCAAGGAAAATAACGGCAGAAGGCGGATTTAATCTTCGGAAGTGGCAGTCGAATTCACCGCAACTACGGTGCCTCATGCAAGGTTGCGACAAACTCTCTGAACACCAAGCGAGTCATCAAGTAACAAAGGGCAGTTTCCGAGAAGAAGGTGACACTTACGCAAAAACCACCACTGGAATGGATAATGCAGCATATTCTCAGTGCGAACAGAAGGTTCTTGGAGTTAATTGGAATTACCTTGAACACTGTTTGATTTTACCACTCAAACCACTTTTAACAATTGAAAAGATCTACTGCTGGACTGATTCCACAACTGCGTTTCATTGGATCATCGGGACGAACAAGGAGTGGAAGACATTCGTGGAAAACCGAGTACAGGAAATCAGGTCTTGCGTACCTCCCTCATCATGGAATCACTGTCCGGGAACAGAAAATCCAGCCGATATTCCGTCAAGAGGCACACATGCATCAAAGCTGAGTGAGAGTCCAGTATGGTTTCGTGCTCCTGAGTGGTTGCAAACAAGAGAGGATACCTGGCCTTCACAAAAGACCGAAACCGAACCACCAGCAGAATGTCTCCAGGAAATTAAATCCTCTACTTTAACAAATCTGACAGCGTTAGAAGCATCCGCGGCTGCCATCATCGACTGCAACAAGTACAGTAGTCTTCAGCGACTACTAAGGGTCACCGCCTATGTCAAACGGTTCGTTCATAATATCAGCCGGAAAGAAAAGATTACTGGACCTCTGAGTGCTAATGAAATACAGGAAGCCGAAATCTTGTGGATAAAGGAGATGCAAGGACATTTGCAAGCAGATGAACTCGAGAAGCAACTTGGACTGTTCAAGGACAAGAAAGGCATAATTTGTTGCAGAGGACGACTTGGCAACAGCCAAGCATCATATGACACAAAATTTCCCGCGCTTTTGTCACTGAATCACCATGTCATGTCATTGATCATTCGCTGTTGTCACGAACGTGTCATGCACAATGGTTTAAAGGAAACTTTAACAGAAGTTCGTTCAAAGAACTGGATCCCAAAGGGGAGACAAACTGTGAAGAAGGAACTGTTCGAATGTAATGTATGTCGAAGATTTCAAGGCCGGAGCTATCCAGTTCCAGAATCGCCCGATTTTCCAGAATTTCGAGTCAGGGATGTGTACGCTTTCAGCTGTGTAGGAGTTGACTTCGCTGGTCCTTTGTTCGTAAAATCAAAGGTGAAGGATGACCCAGAGATGACAAAGGTGTATATTGCTTTGTTCACCTGCGCCACAAGTCGAGTAGTGCATTTGGAACTGGTCTCAAGTCTAGATGCTCCAACGTTTTTGCTCTGTCTTGGAAGATTTACTGGACGCCGTGGTCTCCCAAAACTAATTGTTTCAGACAACGCGAAAACCTTTCAGGCCTCAGAGAAGACCTTAGTTAGTCTTTTTGAACTGGAAGACGTACAAGAGCACCTGTCCAGCAAGGGGATAAGATGGCAGTTCAACCTGGCAAAGGCACAATGGTAGGGTGGATTTTTTGAGCGCTTAGTGAAGCAATTGAAATCCTGTCTGAAGAAAACACTCGGAAGATCAAAGCTTTCATTTGATGAACTCACAACTATCCTTGTCGAAGTTGAAGCAGTTCTGAATTCAAGACCTCTCACGTACCTCTATTCTGAAGAGCCTCTACCCGTGGGACTTCTTCAAATTGATGATTGGGACTTTGGAGATCATCTAACTGCTACCAAACGTTCTCGCTATCTTACAGATCGAATTCAGCACTTTAGAAGAAGGTGGCAACGAGAATATCTCGTCGAGCTGAGAGAATTTCACCATCCCAAGGGCAAGAATGTCAAGTTACCTCCTGTGAGAATTAATGATGTTGTTATCTTGCACGACCAGGGAACCTCACAGAGAGCGTTCTGGAAGCTCGCGAGAATTACAGATTTGATCAAAGGAAGAGATGGAAAAGTTTGCGGAGCACGAGTGTTAGTTGCAGGAAAGAAGACTCTTATCGAGAGACCCCTTCAAGAGTTGTTTCCTCTGGAAGTTCATGCTAGCAACACAGAATCAACCAATCAAATAGTATCACGGAGGATGAACCTTGCGGAGTGAATGACGGAGTTTCAGCTACACAGACAAGACCTTGCCGAACCGCAGCGGTTGTTGCAGAGGAGAAAATCAAGCTTATTGACCACTTGTTAGGCTAAGAACTGAACTGTTGAATATTCTCCCTGAGCCACTAGAACAAGTGCTCAAGGGGGGAATGTCGATAGCTTTCTGAAATAGTGTGACATTGTTTTTGTTTTGTTTTTGTTTTTTATTACTTTACCATTGCGTTACTAGGAGCTGTCAAGTTAATCATTTTTTGATTGGATTACAGATAATTCGCTTTTACGCTTAATAGGTTAGATGTTATTATAGTAAACGGAATGATGTATTAAGTCAATCAACGTTGTCGGTTATTATCGTGAACAGGAACAATTAACAGATGTTACTGATATATTTTAGGTTTGCATGCTCACGTGATATATTCAGATGTAATCAGCTTTTGTACGGAACGGGTCCTTTTTGGAAATACAGTAGATCACTTTCGAAGGAGTTGGATTTATTACTCATTCTCAACAAAAATGAGCTGGAGAAGGTTGTTCGACTATTCAGTACGGTCCCAAACAACGATGTAAAAGTTTCCTAGGCAAACTCTTTTTAGTTAGGACAGTAAACCCAAACGCACTGACCAACTTCGAAGATAGGTTCTTTGCATTCTGATCATAGTGATCCTTCATTCTCTGCTGAGCACGCTGCAAATTTTGCCTTGCAAAATTTTGTGCTAACTGGAGCTTTCAACAACACGTTAACGATGTTCAAAGACTGAAGCAGTTACGTCATCAGTAACTGGAGGGTAAACGGGTAAACGAGGTTCGCAGTTATACAGAACGTAAATGGAGGAATTGCCGACTTAATTCCGATTTCCGCATCGAACACTCAGTAGAAGAACTACACCAGTGTTCAATATCTTTGTACATTCCTCTCCACCAATACCTTTGCTTAACCTTATGAACGTCTTATGGACCCCAAAACGGGCAACAGAACGTGGTCACGCATGTTGAACAAAATTTGAAACCTTACCGCTGATGGAACACAAGCTGAGGAAACAAATCCCAAGAATTGCACTTTTGATTGCTACCTAAATGACAAAGTAAACCGTCAAGCCCAATATAAGAACTGTCACCCATGAGCAAAAGTTTGCATGCAGCACAATCTTCCGATGGTAAAACATCCCTTTCTAGATGATAATTATCTCACTCACTTAGTTAAACCGCAC
>CALNXI010003303.1:0-5000 GCA_942486025.1 Porites evermanni | reverse complement strand
TATTATACATTCATCTAGATTAAATAATTTTAAGCATAAACTCTTTATCTTACTCCTTAAGTTTGCTAGTAACGTTTCTCATCTTGAAGAATTAATGTTATGATTGTCGTTTTTCCCTTTATTGTAACTGTATTAGGAGGTAATTAGTTTATATCATCTTATATCTTGTTAAACCATACATTTGTCTAGTTCTCAACAAGCCATCCAATGTGATTAATTAACGGTTAATTTGTCTTTTTATTTTGTCTTTTTTATTAGGTCCTTCTAAATGAACTTGGCGATGAGCCATAGCTAGAGCCGCCAACAGATTGAGACAATCTACGCAACCGAGAGATCCGTTAGATCTGGAGTTTGACCTCAACCATGATTAAGTACCAGGCGGTTTCTTGAAAGAGGATATCCAGAAACATAGTAAACACCACCTTATCTTCGCCACAGACCAGCAACTAGAGCAAAGTAAAGTTTTGGTATATAGACGGCACGTTCAAGTTGGTGAAGCGTCCGTTTCAGCAACTTTTTACGATTAACGCCTTCATGCGAACAGATGATCACGCAAAGCAAGTACCACTCGTCTTTGTCTTGATGTCTGGAAGAAAGAAAAAAGACTATCGCAAGGTAACATGTCAATTAAATGTGTGTAATGTACCATCTAGTTGTTATCACTCGAAGCAGTGGGCTTATAAAATATTTCATCCCCGCCAATAACCTGCAGCAATACCGGACTAAAAGAAAAAAAATATTATTTATCTCTAAGAATTCATTTTTTATTAATTTTTTAGGTCATAAAGACTATCCTTGACTTGCTTCCTGTCGAGTCCAACGTCCGTCAAATAACAGTGGATTTCGAAAAAGCACTGTGGAGTGTCCTTGGACAGGTCCTCCCTGGTATAAAGATCAAGGGATGCGTATTCCATTGGACACAGGCCCTCTGCAGGAAGGTAGGTCTAACATGTCATTTGATTATCTGTACACGAATTTTCATCTGATTAAATTCCATGACTTTCTGTGACTTATGCTAATTTTCAAAAAAAATTTGAGCTATTTGCAATACAAATATTACAACCCTGTTTTTTGATTTATTTTCTACAGATTCAAGAGCTTGGGCTTCAGCAGCTGTATTGCAATGATCAGGGAACCTACGTTTATCTTTGGAAGTTCATGGCGTTGCCATTTCTGCCCGAACAAGAAATCCCACCAATGTTCGAACAACTAAGACAGCAGACCACCACAGCCCCACTACAGCAGTTTTTCGCGTACGTGTCAGACACTTGGATCAGCAACAGCACATGGCCCCCTTCAAGTTGGAGCGTATACATCATGGCCACCAGGAGTAACAATGACGTTGAAGGTTGGAACCACGGGCTGCATCGTCGTGCTGCAGGTAGACAGAACTTAAACTTATACCTCCTAATCGACCTATATCACCAAGAGGCCCGATTAACCGCTCTTCGCATCCGCCTTGTTTCCGAGAAAAAACTTACAAGAATGCACCGGAAAATGTACAGGTCCATGCAGGCCAAAATCTTCGAGTTATGGGAAGATCACCAGCAGAATAGAAGAAGCGCGGAGCAGCTGTTACGGCAATGTGCCCACTTAAATGGACCGAAACGCTCGAATTAATTATATTTGTGAACTTTTGTAGATTATTTAAGGGGCGGGTATCACTTGGATACCCACATGTCCCCGAGTGTAATAGGTTAGTAGGATACAAATAATCTCAAATTAAGTAACTAGAATTTCAAAATATTACTTAAGGGGCGGTTATCACCTGGATACCCACACGTCTCCGAGTGTAATAGGTTACCAGATTAGAAGTCATCTCAGATTAGTAGGTTAAGTAACGAGAATTCCAAAATATAATTTAAGGGGCGGGTATCACTTGGATACCCACATGTCCCCGAATGTAATAGGTTACTAGATTAGAAGTCATCTCAGATTAGTAGGTTAAGTAAGTAGAATTTCAAAATATTATTTAAGGGGCGGGTGTCACCTGGATACCCACATGTCTCCGAGTGTACTAGCTTACTAGATTAGAAATAATAGAAATAATCTCAAATTAAGTAACTAGAATTTCAAAATATTATTTAAGGGGTGGTTATTATCTGAATACCCACACGTCTCCGAGTGTAATGGGTTACTAGATTAGAAGTCATCTCAGATTAGTAGGTTAAATAACGAGAATTTCAAAATATAATTTAAGGGGCGGGTGTCACTTGGATACCCACATGTCCCCGAGTGTAATAGGTAAAACAAAAATAATCCCTAAATGCAGTAGTTTTGGTTCTAAATAATAAAAATGGTAGAATATATATAGAGAGAGTAAATAGGATGCCTGTAGAGTAAATATATATAAAGACGTTCTCAACATTCTCCTCTTACCATGACGATATTGCTGTGATATCATTTGAGTTTTTACTTTTAGTCTTAGCCTGCGCCTACTGTAGTCTTAATCTTTGACGTCATAATTGTGTTCAGTAATCACGTGAATTGTTGAGCACGTGCTACAAAGATGGCAGCGTTTTCACACTTTTACCGCGTGAGTTGTGTTTGTTGTGGAACTTCCTTTTTTAACTTCAAAAGATACAAAAAAAATCAGTAATCAAAGGCATCTTGGGTTCCCATTTTAGGAAAACAATGAAGAAAGATCGGTTTTTGACACGCCTGAACTAGTTAAAAGGTACAGTTGAACTTGTTTTAGTTTAATACTTATCGCACTTTAAGCGCAACTGTGTTGGCGAAACAACTTAGATCGTGTAGGCGAATCGACCAGAGTGTAGGCAAAACGACTAACATTCAAACTTTTATGTACCAGGTTGCCCCTGAAGAAACTGATGACAACGAAGGAACGAAAATGGCTGTTATCTGGGATTTTGAGCCGACGACCGGTATGACAGGAGCCGCAATACAACCAGAAGAAAAACCAGGAGACCACATGGTGTCCGTTCCAAGGCTTGCCTTTGATGAAGTGTCATGCAACTGCACTCAATTTCCTAGCGTTGGTGACATAGTTCGCACACCAGACACAGGAGCAATTGCAGCACGGTTGCAAAATTTTGATTTAAGCAGTGTACCGGATGTACATGGCGATTCAGATGATGAGAATGATAAGGAAAGTGGGGAAGAGGATGCTCACGATAAATCAAATAGAGGGGGAGGAATTGTTTACAGAGTTGATGCAGTTGAAAGGAAGCAGTTACCACGAGTCTTTTCAAACTAGCCTTAAAAAATCCAAGGAAAGATTATTGGAAAAAGAAAAAATCGATCTCCCTTTACAATTGGAACCCAAAAACGTTCGAGACAAGAACGCTGTTGTTGTTCAAGCAAGTTTGTCTACAGGAGAAGGAGGCTGGCAATCAATTGGATACATCCCTGCTGTTAAAGTCTCCAAAGTCACTATTGCTATGAGAAAGCGAGAAGTAAGACTTGTCACCCTTAAAACTGTATTTTATCAATTTGTTTTTGACATTGGGCAAAAAAAGACATAAGATATACTTGTGAGAGCCAAACTATTAGAAGGCTATTTTAAACATGCGCTGGGGAGTCGTGTAGGCCTGTCAACCCCATTTTACACTGATTTTTATTACTAGACAGGCCCCGTCCTCAGCAGTGATATATCACGTACACCGAGTTAATTACATTGAGCAATACACTGTGCAACGCAGAAACATCAATTTTTGCTAAAAAATACACGACATATGGCCCCCAAAACCGGGCAGTCAATGAGGAACAACACTACACTAATGCAGTAAACTCTCTCCTTGCAAAACTATTACAGTATCTGCTCAAAATTTTGCATTTTAGCCTATACAAAAAACACAACTCATGCTGGGCTCACAAGGATCTTCGATGTAAACACACAAATGGCCAAAGCATAAAAAGCCAATAGAAACAAAGGATTTTCGATCCCTCGAGCGAGTATACGAAAATGGTTAAGAAACACCCTTTTTGTGACTGATACCAAGAACACATCTCTATCAGTCTGTTTATTCAATCGGCAACTGACCAGATCCACAAGATAAGGATCGAAACCGTGGTCTTGCCTGACCAGAAAATGTTCGAAAACATAACGGCAGATGGGCTACTAAATGCCCCTGGCAAAAGCAATGCCATTGAGAATGACGATAAGATGGAAGTCTCATACGACATAGCTAACGAGGATGATCTACTCAGCAAGTCCGATGAGGATGAACAAATCCCTCCGTATGAAGTGCCTAGAAAACCTAAACAGCCTAAACAGCAATGCCAAAGCCGTGACAGGCGCCCCCAAAGGAGTACCAGCGAACCAAGGACAGAACAGTACAGAAAACGTTGCCGCCACAGCCCGTCCACATAGAACCGAAAATGAAGCCCCAGCCTATCCGCGGAGGACAAAATTAGCCAAGCTGAAGGTGCAATCAAATCTTTAAAAAGGCACACAGACAAGCGAACTTGCCCAGAAACCCTACAATATAGGGCGAGGATTTTAAAAGAGAGATAAAACAAATCCGCAAGAACGCAGAGCAAGAAACACTCAATGCGATTATACGCCTCCATCAACGTGACATCGGCCGTTTTAAGGCTGAAATCAAGAAAGGCAAGCGAGCCACACCGGCTACAGCACTGAACCCTAAGAACTGTACTACAATCGAACCAGCGCGCGTGGCGCAAGCTGAAAACAATGATGTAACGATCGGGGCAGTAAAACAAATTGCTGTTGACCTCCAGGCACAAATCGCCCAGTTCAGCAGTATGATGGAAAAATTAGGAGCCATTGAGAGTAAAGAAGTTCAAAAGTACACATGTGTATTCTCTGACTCCCACCACAAACATGGGGCCAAAAAACACATTTTAAAAGCAAAACGGCTAGCAACTAATAAGCGCAAAGAGCGCAGAAAGGTCAGACGCCAGAAACGTTCAACTATCACAATAACGGCGAACAAAAAGCACATAAAAAACCTCTCAAACGAAGAACTTACAAATAACAAGATTAATTTACTGACAAAAGGGCTTAAATTCATTCC
>CALNXI010003302.1:0-45214 GCA_942486025.1 Porites evermanni | reverse complement strand
TTCGTGGCCTCTTTTATGGGTAGGGATAGTGCTTTCCACAAAGGTTAAAAACTAAGTTCAATTCGGAGATTAAACTTGCATGTCTGTCATATAACCAGGATGATTCCTAAAGGAAGCCCTTAGTATCAAATGCAAATAACTGGCTGTAAGACGAACTGTACTGCTTTAGTATAAATCTGATTAAGGGTAGTCCCCTTGACTGGCTGAATAAATCAATGGCATGATCGGACCCGCACAGATAAACACCTCTAGATATCCAATGACAAATGAAAGATCAAGAAAATCAACACTCTATTTCATGCATACCTCGTTCTTGGAAATGTAGGTGACAAAGAATCCGCAGGGAAAGAATGACCACAGAGAGTGACTACTCAATAAATAACCAAATTGGCCTAAGCAGTACCGACACACCTAGCGCATATATACATGTACACTTCGTTTGCTGAACGTGACGGGAAATACGCGTTACTGACCAAACGAGAAGGCAAGCCGGTTGCTGAATATTGGCCAAGTTCATTATTGACCGACCGAAGTCGATGCCAATAAAAACGCAAATTAAGAACGAGGCCAATATCCACCCTTTTAGAAGAAACAAGCTTAGTCAACCACGGATTTATTTCATCGACAAGTCGGACGTGTTAATTTTTTGTGCTTGTTTGTTTTCTTTTTTTTTTTGTGGGAAATAAAGTAAGCTACAATCGGAACGAGAGATTCGTTACTATCTTATTACCCTCTCACGGAATCTGCTATATATATAATAGTAATTAGTAACATTCAACTAGCGGTCTATTATCAATGCTGCGTTCTGATTGGTTGACCTACTTCTAGGATATGTTATAGCCTACTAGTAACGAAAAGGGCCGGCTTTGAAAACCAAAACAATGGCAGCTGAATCGCTTTTTGCTAGCTAAAGTTGTTTTGTCTCGATATTTTTGACCAACTAGTTGGATTTTACTAAAACAATTATTCCTCTCGCCCTCATGGCCTCTGAGTCAATAGAGAGTTTTAGATCCGAGTTTACCGCGAACCTCTGACCGCGGTTTGCGGTTACCCGGCCGTTTGCGGTTCGACGTTTAAACATAGTTCGATTTAGATTGGCGGTAGATTATATTACGGCCGCCACTTTGAATCAGCAGCCATGAATGGCACTTGTTTTCAAGATCAAGTAGGATTTATAAAATTCAGCATTTCGTCCGAATTTGTGCCTCTGTTAATGGATAAAGACTTGCTCCACAAGATTTTTGTATCATTACGTGGGATAAAACAAGAATTATACGCTAAAAGCCCGAGCTTTCAGGTAAATGTCATAAGTGAAAACCTACCTCCCCATGTTGAAAACGCACGTCGTAAACCTCAAACGTGACGCGAAAGACTTGTCACGTGACCTCCAGCGGCTAGAGGTTCGCGCTAAACTCGGATCCAAAACTCTCTAATAGCCCATGAGGCCTAGTCAGAGCCCATTCGGGCTCGAAGACAAATTGTTAAATACTCTGATTATGAGTTCGTAGCCTCGTTTTTGGAACGTTGCGCAATTCAGACCATCCGGACGATTAAGCAGTTTTTATTTTGAAGGTACATGTGTATATTTCAACTAATATTTTTGCGCCAATTAAAGACAAACTGATACTTGCAAATATTATGAGGATCTGCTCAGAATTCTACAATCAGAAAATTAATGCAACCATTGGATGCTGAATTGTCTCCTCAACCCTTAATAATTGTCCCAAGATATGTTGAATGTTAACAAAACTTGCCTTTAATCGTTCATATTATTGCCTGAAACAATCAATCAATTTGCAAGATTTCATAACATCCGAGCCAACACCGCTCTAACTCTACAAGCTGTACATGTACATGCTTTTTTTTCTAACTAGAAAGCATGAGGTACAAAAGCCAAGGAGGGACAACTGATTTACACCTTACGACTTCCAACGTCTTAGTTTCGACTTCCAAATTCTCATGTGATTTCCGACTTCCGACCTCCTACTTCCGACTTCCGACTTCCAACAATTATCAACGAAAACGCATTAACGAGTGTCTTTTTTCCCGACCCCATTAAAATATAAATCAGTATTAAGTCATCAACCCTGAAGTCAATAATACGCTCTCTGAGTTCCCAATCACTTAATGTTTTTACACCCCCCATTACATCGAACCACTTTGAATAAGAAAGCATTCACACCAAGATGATCACCACTTTGGATTGTTTACTCAAGATATTTATATGGTCATCAAAAAGAATCTCTAACTCGGATTCTAACATAAAAAAAAAGTAGGGATTTGTAATATACTCTGTTCCACTTCAAGGATAAACCTCTGGACGGGCTAGATACTGGCTTCTTATATTAAGATCTTTAAAATTGATCAATACGACTTGTCTAACCGTTGCACACCTTCGTTACTCAGCCGGTCCGAAGTTATAATAAGTAGTCCCGCTAATGAGATCACATTTTTTTGACAGAATGCCGCTTATTGCGAAGAAAATCACAAATAAATTCTGTTCATCTACTAACAAACGGGTGTATTAAAATCTATAAGATGGATTCAAGAGTGGTAAATTTATATCTCTGTGGCGCTCGGGACTTCTCGACATCTTTGCCTTGTATCTTTGAGTTCACCAGATACTCTTTGCCCATTTTCTCCTGAGACCACAGCAACACCTTATCAATATTGGGCGTCTCAACCCCTACAATTTCGGCAATACCCCGGATGACAACCAAGCCGTATGGGATATCCTCCGTCATGTAACGGTACGTGAAATCTGGTAGATATTTGCCGTCGTCCGACTTCTTGACAGGATGTTTGAGCCCTTGGTACGCGGCATTGGTTTGTATTGCAGTGTAGAGATTAGTCTTATCTGAGATATCTTCTGGATAGCATCGCATGTACCAATAATAAATGTTAACAACCTGTCAGAAGATATAACGTATCTGTATCAGCCCATAACATTTGAGCAGCAAACATTCAATTACGGAGGAGGTGGGATTCAGGAATGTGATATTAAAGACAAAGAGAGATAAGAAAACAATCATAAGACACAGATAGCTTAAGGTAAGGAATCAGAATATAGCTATGAATTTAGCTTTGTTTGGATTCTTTTTTTCCTGCATTGAGCACAGGCTACCTAACAGTGCGTGGCGTGACTCGTACCCACTGCGATACGATTTACGTTAAGTAAAAGCCACGGGTTTTTGTCCTACTCTGAAGAAACAAAAGCGATTGATTTTGTTAGACCTGCAACAGGTGAAGGGAGAAGTACCACAAGGTAGCGTCCTTGGACTGATTTTTGCGGGCGACAAGAGGAGCCCGCAATCCTAATCTCCTGGTTGTTATTATGCATGCGTCGCATGTATGAGCCAGCATTTGTTTGGACTTCCACTAAGAATGAATGGAATGCACAGAACGCAGTTTGATCACGCGCGTTTCGACCTCCTACCCCTCGTAATCTAAAACACGCGTGCCTTGACCATATGTCACAAGAAACCTACGCAAAGCACTCACTGCGTTGGAGCAAATGCCTTTGACTTTAGATCGTTGTCGCCCACACTCCGTAACCTCTGGTTATTACAAGTCTTTATGTATATTTGTAAACGACTTACATATTTACAAATAAAACACGTAGAATAGACTATTTCTGAGTTGCCCCAAGCCTCTGTTTCAAAGCGAGGCCAGTGTCCCAGACTAGGCTAAGTGCAAAGCCCTTGACATTAAACTGATCTTTATGTATGGGTCAAATCGAAGCTTCAACATCCCCTCCCCCAGGCAACCCCCCGGGCATTTGACTTTTTTGAAAATTTAATGTTCAAATTCCCCCCTACTTGGGCCAAAATGCCGTTCAAATGCCCCATACTAGGGTTCATTCAGGTGATCAAATGCCCCCACCCCGGGGACATTTCACAGGCATAAAAATGACAGAAAGACGGCGGAAACGCCTTCAGTCGTCGAACAAAATCTTTAAAAATATAACAAAAACTGAGAAGCACTGTTAGCGTATTTACTACGAACAAAGTCTCGTGCAAAGCGGCGGAAATCGCTACTACAAGGTCACTGAATGCTCAGCTTTTCTTCGTCATGCAACATACAAAGCGTTCTAGACAGCGTTCTATTAAAAAAGATCCCACCTATTGAGATTACTACATCATGACCATTTTCACTGACATGCATCATCGCTCACCTTATTAATTAACATACTTGCAGTAGGTCAAAGTAGTTGACCTAAGCTTTTTTGTTTATTTTATTTTATGTTGTTGTATTGAATCGCCGGTTTAGGTATCGTACTTCATTGTAAACACAACAATAAAATACATTCATACATTCAAAGCCAGAATCCAATATTACTAGTTATAGTTGTCACTAAATCTGCCCCCGACCTTTTAAAACCCGAATGAAGACTCCTTGTGTTGTCCATGTATTTGCCATGAACCTTTGAAATGCAGTTTTCGTATTAGAGTTTCTGAGTGTAATTCTTTTGTTCCCTTTTGTGTTTTCTCAATTATTACACTTTGTTTCCTGGGTTAATGAAAATCCTCATACATGACATGCCTTGGATGGACAATTGTTTTTTATACATCTCATAATGAGTTCAATCAACACTGCAAATGTAATAGAACGCGTGTTAAACAGCAAAACCATCTTTAATTATCTATTTGTAACTAAATTTCCTATAACTAATGTGTCGAACGGATGCTTTGGCTTCGAGTGTGACATTCTTGAACGCAACGTCGAACGCAACTGATATAAATGATTTCGCAATAAACTAACCCTACAAAAACATGGACCACTGTTTCAAGTTTCTCACCTTTGAGATATTTCCCAGTTCATTTTTTCTGGCATGTCCTTGTATCAAATAAAATAATCGGGATTTCGCAATAAACTAACCCTAAAAACACATGGACCACTGTTTATTAAACCCTGAATACCTTAATATAGAACAAAACCCGGTTATTTCACGATAGCACCTTTCTTGTCTTTGACTGGGTTTTGAGAAATTTGAGCTATTCCTGATGTGGTTTGAATCGAGTTTGTCGATCCACGATGACAAAACCAGTTCAAAGTTCTGTCGATCCACGTTGCTGATTTGTGTCTGACAAATCAAGTTCTTTAATACCAAACAATTGCAGTACTGCTGAATAACTTTTTAACCCTATAGAAATATGTATACTCAAGTGAAGCCCTGTCGGTCGGGGTTACGAACTGGACGGGTGACCAACCGCGAATATCGTGTTAAAAGTCCCTACGTTGTTCTTTCTTTTCTTCTTCTTCTTTTTTGCGTATTATGTAGTGTTATTGTTAACAGTGTGTTGAAAAGCACATTTAGCATTATTTCGCCGCCCGCAGTTAGAAAAAGACAAAAACAAAGAACAAATATGGCCCGGTGCAGTTCGCCTGAAAATTATCATTATTCGGGCCGTAATACGGAGCTGAAACTTTGCAGACTTTGATCTATATATCTGCGGGGAAACCGGCAAACTAAGAAATCTGGGTTTTCGACAGTGTAAAACGATCATAATTCCTTTGATTCCAATCTCCTGTTCCTCTGTCTGTTGTTACGTTGTCGGCGTTGCCTTCGCTGTGCTCATCGATGTTCCTTCTACTCCGCGGTTTCTTGTTGACGTCTTCTCCTTCGTTGTTCACGCTGAATTTGAAGTCGGCGTTCTCGCTCTAGAGGAGTTTCAGTGGAAAATCCTCTGGAGCCACTTGTTGTGCTTGTGTGCGACACAATTCGGCGAATGCGACTCGTTGACAAACCCAGTTTGCGCAGTTGCTGAGCCAGGCGCACATGCTGAAAATTAACCTGGACCACCGTGCGCGCCTAGTTTCATCAAATCGGGAAAGCTTCGCATATAACTAACAGTAATACGATACTTCTTCTTTACGCGGGGGACATTAGGGTGCCTTCTCGGGTTCCGGCCTCTGGGCCGGAACCCTGCGGGGACAAAAAATTTTAAAATTTAAATACTTCAAACACGGCACAAAACTTCAAAGGGATCAACGATAAAGGAGAAACAAAGTAGAAATTTACCTCTGACATGTCGGCTCCCGATTTCTCGGCAATAACCTTGGCAGTCTTCACAATTTCGTCAGACATATCGGAAAGAAGGTTAGCAGCTGCCTCGGTAAGTCCATTGTAGAACAAAGGTGGCTGATCAACAGTTTTGCCATCCCAACCCTCCCACTGTCCATATGTTATTGACGTGTGCAAATAGGCATTTACACTCATTAGCTGAACACCAAGTAAATGACCTGACACTTTCAGCTGAGGAAGGGGTCCCAAGAGAGTCTGCAGTGTCGCAACTGGGTCCTTCTTTGGCGGCACATCCCCCGTCTTTATAGACAACCAAAAATCAAAAATGAAAATAATAAAAAGTTAACTGACGTTTTATACTTCATGTGTATGCGTGATTGCGTATTGATGTTCAGTTATTCAAGCATAATATTATGCAGTTGCCTTTAATAGCGTAATAAGCTTTTGCAAAAATTTATACACTTAACTTTTGATAAGTATTGTATAGTAAGAACAGACCAATTTTTTCAGGTTAGACAATTAATTTACGGAAGTAAGCTGGATCCACGGGAATTTAGAGGCAACTGAGATGGAAATTAGTTTCGCTGTTAGAAAACAAACAAACGAACAAACAAAACAAACAAACAAACAAAAAAACAGTACATGTACAGTTTTACATAAGAGCCTAACCACTACTGATCACAAATTCCATAATTTCTCTTAGTTTTAAATGACAACAAAGTTATCTTTATCTGTAATGTACCTTCATGGCCCCTAAAAGAGATTCTTTGGTGCCAAGAACTTCACATTTCACTCCATACTCAGTGATGCGACAGGCCCAAGGTAGCGACTCAAAATTCATAATCGTACATTGTCGCCCTGTGTCACCCAGCTCATAGCGAGCCTGGAACTCAAAACCTGGTTCCCCTGGCATACCAACAATAATAGTACCAGGCTTCGTATGTGGCTTTATCGCCTCAAAGAAAACTTGATGAGCAAATGCAGGCAAGACAAACACCACGATATCAACATCGCGCATGGCATCTTCTGGATTTTTGGTAACCAGAGCTGGTTTGGAAAGAATAGAGGTTGTGTCCTTTCCTTTACGATGCAGAGTAACCTCCAGATCCTTTTTCTGCATTGAAGTATTCCAACGCTCTGCCTCATCTTGATACAAGCTAAGCACCCTAACCTCTGTTCCTTTCAAGGACGATGCAATTCCAGCAAAGGCATGTGCCCCATTTCCACTTCCACAAATCAACAGCTTGATGGTGTCCCCTGAACTCATTTCCTGTAAACAATAACAAAATAAGTTCCATTAAATTAAAAAATAAATAAATAAATAAAAACATTGTGACAATAATAATTATTTTGTCAAAAAATGTACCATTTCCACATTCCGCTCCACTGAGCAAGCACAGAGAAATAAAGTATGGGATTCTAAATGTACATTAGTGCAAAATACGAGTAACGGTTAGCAGAACGTAAAAATTAATAGGTAATTGCCTATCACTATAGTTATAAGCCTGACCATTTTCCTGCTCCATTCAATCTGATTGACTTTTTGTAAACTACATGTTATGAGACTGTGCCTATGTCCGAATGAAATGTGCAGTTCAGTCAAAATGATCATTAGGTTAAAATACTTTTGGTCAAAGTAGTCAAAAGTAAGCCAAAACAGTCATTTTGTACTTTGAGCAATTCTGTGCTCAACCTTGTTCCCAGCCTCACTCTCCTACCCGAGGTAGGAGTTCTGTGCTATGAACTTATGTTTTGCAAGATTTCAACCTCTGAAAAACAGACAACAACCACTACAACTACCCTGAAGAGTTAAATGAGGTTTTAAATTTTTTATTTGATTTTTTATTTGTAAAATTTAAGAAAACCATATAAATTATTAAATATTTTAATCAGTCATGTATCACTGTAGGGGAAAACTGCTTGGTCATGAATAATTTAGCTTGGCTACATCCTATAACTTAAACCTTTTTCTGTTGTGGTTGTTTTTGATTATCATTACTAATAAATTTCCTTTATTTATCGTCAACAGTATTTAGAGCACAAAAGTTGCTGGGGTTGAGCAATAATAATGACTCAAGCAAACAAATGTTAATGAAACAAAAACTGCTTCCTTCCCAGTCAGTGTTTACACTGGAGGAATTCGTTTGTACTACTGAGTAAAAATTAACCTTACATGTATATAACTTATTAAATACTTCCAAAAAGAAAAAACAGTTTTGATTTAGGTCTGCAACTAAATTTACGCTACATCTCTATTTTTATGTAGTTAAAAATTAGTTATAAATTAGCAGTGAGCTTCAGTGTAATTTTTAACAAAGTACTGATCATTGATCTTAATTTACATATTTTTATAACATGCAAGGATTCAATCACATTTGTACACTTAATTATAAAGTACATTATATGGACAAAAAATAGCAAACAATGATAAAAAAGGTTACTGCTGATTTGTTTTTACCTTAGGAACATTGGGCAAAGTCTCTTAAATTTGTTAACATTGCCATAGCAGTGACAAAGAACTTGCATATTCTAACTTGCCAGATATCAATAGACCCGTTTGTATTGCCACAAAATGTTACAGTCTGTAAATTCAGCGTCAGCACGTACTTTTCAATTTTTTGGCACTATATTATCAGATAGATCAAAGTGGCATTTGGTTCACAAGTCTTAAATTTACTATTAATACATTTTCCCCTTTCTATATCAGCAGTGTAATCATGAGTGAGATAATAATAATATTATTGTGATTTAAGGCCTACTTATGTTTTTAAAGGAAAGGTAAACAGAAACTCGATGTTTTGATGTTAATAACAAAATTTACACTTCAAGTTCTTAGTGCTTTTTTATATGATATTTTTTATCGAATACTTGTTCTTATAAGTGGCAAAATGCAGTATTTCATCTCTCCTGGAAAGTTTCCAGGGATCGATGCACAAATGCTTGCATCATTTCTAATTACGATCCAACAAGCAACCACAAGCTCGGAGACAGGTATATGTGATTCAATGCCATGGCAAAATCACTCATCAGGTGTTTTGATCCCTGCCATTTTCACACTGTTGGGACTTAATGCAATTTTAATTTGCTCACAGATGTTGACAGGCTCACTTAGGGTTGTTTTCAAGAGCTGATTAAGAAACAAATTCATAATGCTAGGAGGCAGTATGGCTGAGTGGTTAGAGCGCTGGACTTGCAACTCGTAGGCCCTGAGCTCAAGTCTCACTCTGACCGCTAGTTGGACTTGTTCACGGTAGCCCCGAGTTCAATTCCTTGGCCACGCTTGTAAATAGTTAGCTGGTCTACCCCTGGCCAGTTGGGATTCTTAACCCTGGAGTTTGGAGTTTATATTTCTTTAAATACAGGTTTTGATGGCCCTGATTTGATCGCTGGTGCGATGCAATAAACATTTTTCTTTGGCTCTCCGGGTAGATTGAAACCAGGACATTAAAATAATGAATTTTTACTGGACAGAATCCGCTTCACTCTTTCAGAGTTTAAGAATGTCAAGACTTGTATGCTGAATGTTTCAAATAAATGAATAATTTTATTTTTTTGCTGTCTTGCCATGCATTATTTATTACTGAATTTTGTTTTGGCCAATTGCCACAAACAGGAGCACTCAATGACTGTTTCCTTTAAAATATCTGTTCGGAGTTTCTAAGCAAATATTGCCTAGAATTTTCTATAACTTGAGGACAGCTAAACATTTCTAGATGACTGTTCCATTCATGTACAATTTTCGAAGCTTTACCAATAAATCTGCCATGTACGATTCACTGAAGTTTTATTTTTTTTTATATACTTTTTACTCCCCAGGTTAGGTTATTTTCACAGTAAAAAGGAAACCTAAAATTATTGGATTCAAAAAGGGGATGAAGAGAGAAATTAGAAAATTCTCCTTTTCGTAAAACATTAAATTGCATCTAAAATTTTCAGGAAGTACTACTGTAACCCTAATAATTTTGAACAGATTCAAGTTACCCTAGGATGACCGAACAGATACAAATTTTATAGCGCCGCTTAGAATGCATTTCTAGAGATCTAAAAGTACTCTGGATAGCCTAAAAAGTGTTTTCAATGTATGTAGGAGGGAATCGTTGTTGGGTGCCCCTGCCATCAAAAAATTGTTCAACTTCTACTCATTTCCAGTATCTCTAGGTCAAGTCAATTTTGTTTTGTGTTTGACCTCAACCAATCACCATGCATGAACCCGATAAACAGGAATGGTTAGGGCCTTGCCTGCCGGTGGAATAAATTCCCTATAAAATTGAAAACAGATGGGTAAAAATCCTTTGCAGCTTGCTACACTGTACGCCAAAAAGGACTAAGCATTGTGATTCTGCCAGCTAGATTTGAGGAACCAAGCCCAGTGAACCCCTCCCCCCCACCACCCCGCCGTGGTTGCCATCCACGGTGTTAACAAAATTGCAAATTTCCACACCTGTTTCGTCTGAACTAAAAAAAACAATGAATAAATTTTCCACTCCCCTGTTGCAGAGAATCTAAACCACCCCATATTCCCCTGGGGCAAGTAGATGACATGTGCAGAAGGTCGTCATGGCATCGATTGCACAACGTTTAGATCAAGAACTGGTACCCTAGCTATGATCCCGTAAGAATGGTCCAAGCAAATACCTTCGTAGGGCAGAATACACTGCCAACTTCAACAGATTTAGTCGTTAACCGTATGCCTTAATATGTCAACAATAAAAAAATGGCGGAAAAGCCATTTACTCTAAATAGCTAACTTACACGCAGACAAAAAAAAAAACTCTAAACATTGGCATTCTACAAATCGAAGTACCAGAAAATAATATGCATTTTCAATGACATACAGAGAAGTGACAGGATATTCTTTGGGTTCTAAAAACATGCAAAATCGAATACAATAGTGGCCTCGTGCGCGGCCGGCTTCGGCGACCCAATGTATTTAATTTAGGAACCAGTTGTACACGTTCAGTGACCTGAGACGGAAATTAAGGCCTATGGGATAAAGGTAACTTACTGAGTAGACGAAGTGTTTTACTTACCGAATAAAAACGTTTCTGCTGGTTTAAAAAACTGGAACTATAACAATCCCTGTATCGTAGTTCTTGGCGGTAGCCACCAGTGAGTACAGAATAACGCGTCACGCAATTCAAATTCCTGACGTCATTGCGGATACTCCAAGAGGACGTGCGATAAAACACGACTGCTTTGTGGAGGCCCCTCAATTTAAGATGATTGAGCATCCATCGCATTTTGATCTTAAGATGAAACAAATTTGAATGCAATGATACAAGCAGAAATTTCAATCAGAAATGAGTTTCTGTTTCAATAGAAACGATACCTTTTTAATAGACGTTCCTGCAATGGATATGTTTCCGGGGTTGCTCTGATATGTGTGTTAGGTGGTCCAAGCCCACATAAGCGGGTAGTCAAGGCGACTACTGCCCAGTTTATCTTGGTTTTTTGTTTCCAGTTTGCAATTTACATCAGTTGAATTGTTTTCCAAAACAGAAATGATTATCGTTTATCAGCGAAAAAAGAAAGATTCCATAGTAAACTTCTGTTTGGAATACTAGTATGTTACGATAGATCGTCACACTAACAAGTATACGAGAAATGACGTGCGCGTAGGTCTGGAACGAGTATGACAAACATCTATTACCGATACCAGGAGCCCATTAAGCAAATTCCATGCCGTTTTGGCGTTTTCAACGATCAGGTTTTTTAAATAGAACGATTTTGCTGCGAATTTATCCTGAATACATACATTAGTTCCACATAATAGTCTGCAAAACAAAAAAAAAAGGTATTTTTTGGCATTTTTGTGGGGATAGCATCTCTAAAATGTAAAAGGAAAAGGTTTAAATTCACTCCAACGAAAACAGTTAAAATCAAGGGAAAAAATAGATTGCTTCTCTCTCACAGTTTCTGATAAAATTTTTCGCATTTCAATCGCATTGTTTCTCTGTTGATCGAAATTAGCAGGTAACTCTTAAACTGGAAAATAAAACAAAACTGAATGCAGGGCTGGCACTACGGCAATTAAAGGGCTGATTTATTATAGCCAGTGGTTCGGCTAACAAAATTAGCCTTCCTCAGGGCCTATACCGGGAGAACAGCATCTCTTTAATCAGAGATCTAGTTTTTTCTTAAACTGGGCTGCATGTTAACCTCCCAGGGGGGATTTAGAAAACGGTTTTCTAAGGGGAAGTTCCGCCCCTAGTTCCAACCCCTTACCCAGCCCTTTTAAATACCAGTTTTAGGAGTCCATTTGACAAAAAACGTACACCTCCTATTGAAAAATGAAACTGCCCTTTTATACTGACCTAGTTTAGACTTTGCATCCCTTTTAATTGCCGATAAAAGCATTGTTTTTCTAAATACTTTTATGAATACATCGCAAAACGGGACGTTTTCGCTACTTTTCACAGCCATAAAATACATCTCTTAGCCTTTTTGGGCCTTTTACAGACCAATATGACAGATTTCCCTACCCTTTCTATACTTCGCTTTGCGGTGAACAATCATCAACCTCTTTTCCAGGGTTCTCAGAGAGAACCTTGGGAACGAGGTTTAGAAAAATCTGAATGGTTGACCTGTGGTTTAATTACGTCATCTTTCGAGTGTTGTCTAGATAGCCGCTCAAGAGCAAACCAGCTACCTTGTCAGTCCGTCTTGTTGCGTTGAAGTAATTTCTCTCGGTGACTTCAGTCAACGACCATGAGGGGGAGTCCGACAAGCTGGGCTGTTTTCTTACTTCTACTTTCGACAGTTTCTCCCATCAAAGGTTAGTAAGTGCGCGTGCAAGGAAAAAATAGAATAGCACACGAACCTCTCGTAAGTGCAGAGGCAACCGTCACTGACCCGCGTTCTTTTTTAATGACTGATATATATTTTTCAGTTTTATATTTAGTCTAACTAAGTGCCATTATTATGATACCTACAACCAATTTGAATTGCGGGCCTACAGTAAAGCTTCAAACCTCGTAAACGCCGGCGGATATTCCGTGACCTTCGACAACCTCGGAAACTTTTTGGATAAACAGAAGGAGCTTTTCTGATGGGAATAAAACCTGATTTGCTTCAATTAATTGCGATAACGTCTGTTACCGCCTTGAACAAGCAAACATTTATAGAACAAACAAGGTAGTCCTTAATTTAATATCCCAATTTGAATTTTTCCGGTTTCACTCAGTTCGTTAAGTGACCGAGAAAATTTTGTCTCAGTTGACGCATTGCGTCCATTGTACACAAGATTAATTTTATGATTTATTAATCATGAGGTTATCTAGGCTTCAGAGAGTGTCCAAACATCGCTTTTTTCCAAGCAATTCAGGGTTAAATCTTTACAATACAATACGAAACAGAAAATAGTCCTTACGTGACACAAAACTTAATCGGTTTCGGTTTCCGAGAAATTAAGCTGCTCGAGTGGTTTCTTGGAAACCTTCCAAGCCTTTTTCAAAAACACCATAATACTTTTTTGCATCCGTAGACACTGGCCACTAAAAAAGGACGCCTTAAAATGAGTAAAATTGCCAAATTTGAAAGTGATACGTCTTTAGCGGGCAAAGATATAGGTCCGATCCGCAAAGTTGCAATAATTTACAGACGTTTGTATGTTGGGGAGTACAAACTGGCAAAATTTGGCCACTTTGAGGAGCTGTATCTTCATTACTTTTCAACAAATCACTTTCAAACTTGGCGATTTTACTGATTTTAAGGCGCTACTTTTTTGTGGTGTCGACGGATTTTCCCGAACTTGTCCATAACAAAGTTGAAAAAACCGTGAAAAGGTGTATACTCTTAGGACTTACAAATGTCCCAAGAGAATTTGAAAATAATGTTATGCTTAATATGCAAATTTTTGGATAGACAACGAGCAAAGAGTACTGTGATATTCTGATATTATTATGTTTTTATCTTATGTTTTATTTATTTCAGATATTCTTAAACAACGGGATTTTTCTATAAAATATGCATTGGCTCTGATGAATGGCCGAAACAAAAACCTCGCGCTGCGGAGGGTTTTTTCTTTTACCCGTAAACTCTCCCTATGCTTCGCCGTTCTGAACTCAGCTAAGTAAGGAAAATTGAAGAGCGTGGAATTGGAAATGTTCTATCCTCATGAACTATTTGAATGCTTCTGTAAACTGCTTTGCCGTCGGTTGAATCTGAGCTTGTATACGTGTCGGGAAAGAACACGTTATAATTCGGGGTGCAAACATGACAGGTTTTGCCGCCGAACATTCAGAGTTTGGAGTAGGGTGCTGTTGTCGACTTGATTAATGTTTGTACTCAACAAAATATTCTTTGCAAGAATTTTTAAACGTTAAGAATATTTTCTGGAGGCAAGTGTGCTATTTCGAGAAATATGCCCGAAAGTTGAGAAATAGACTGCTTGCAGTCCGCCTTTTCTCTTAAAATTCGTATAGTTCTTATCTCAGTCAGCGCGATTGCAAACCACGACGTTATTTTATAACGGATTAGGATCAGACGAGAAAAGATGGACTGCGGACTCTTTTGTAGTAAACAAACCCTCCGTCAGCCCAGAAACGGAGTAACCGATTGGTCAATTTTACAGCTGTTGACAGATCATTGACTGGTCTGTGGTGAAGATGCAAGCGATAAAATAGTCACGCGTCACAAAGCAACTAACAACAAACAATTACGAACCTGGCAGTAATCGCTTGTAAACTAAAACGTTTAAGGCTATCTTACACAAGGAAACTGTTGAAAATTTCCTCAAGGGAAAGGAATTCAAGGTAATCTTACCGGATTTTAAAAGAAGTAAAATTTTTTAGTTGTTTATGTCAAAAGTTCTGTTTATAAATCGTTTCAAGTCACTCGGGTTTAATTGGTTAATTAAATTACCTTGACAGCTTAGTTGTCCCGAGACAGAACAAAAGAGTCATCAGTCTTTTATTTTTTCTTCTCGGGCCTACGCCCTCGTTTATCGCGGCTCGCGGCTTCGCCATTCGCGTGCTTCGGTTTCGCGCGTAGTAACTTTGCAAAGAAAAATAACAGACTGCTCGCAGTCTAGTTGAGAAAAGTAAATTATGAGCGGATCGCGCTGATCAAAAACATATAAACAACTTACCTTTGGCGCGACAGTTTGCCTTAACGGCAACGATTAGCCCCAACGATTATTCCTTTTCTCGGTCGACATAGATATGCCGGTGCCTAACACTCGTCATGAAAGTGTTGAGTAAACCGCCTGCATCTTAGTTTGTGATTTTGATTTGGTTTGACGTTATTATTTCCAATTTTTTAATTTTTTTTTTTATCCCTGAACAAGACTTTTAGTCGACCCTAGGTCAAGAAATCCAAAACGACAGCACCGAAAACACTAGGCGTTTATGAGAGTTCATCGGCGCCGCACTCTTCAGAACCTCTTTCGGTTCTATTTCTTTTTTCTGCTGCTGTTGTTGTTGTTGATTTCAATAATTCGGCTGCTTCAAATAAATAATTTGCCATTTTCATTTGTATTTCATAACTAGGAGAGGACAAGAAAAGACAGTCGGAAAGCGAGTCATCCTGGTGCCTAAGTAACTATAAATTTGGCATATTTGTAGGAGTAGGAGCTGTAGTCGCAACTCCTTTTGCTCTTGGTGCTGCAGGGTTCACCACTGCAGGCGTAGCAGCGGGTTCGGCAGCTGCAGCTGTCCAATCTACAGTCTACGGCGCATCAGTTGGTTCTGGTACTGTTTTCGCAGCCCTCCAGAGTGCTGGAGCCGCCGGAATAGGTGGGGCGGCAAAATTTGCCATAGGTACCACTGTTGGGGCAGCGGCGACATATTTGAAAAGCAAATTTTACCCATGTGACTCGGAGGAAGCCAAGTGCACATCAGACTGACAAGGAGTGAATTACACCTTAACTTGTGTGGATTTCGTTTGATTTTGTTTGTTTGTGTTGCTTACAAAGTGCAGCAAGCTAAGACATGAGGCAAGGACTCTGGATCAATGTACTCATTTTCTCTTTTTGTTACGAACTTTATAACAAACAAATAAGACATATAATATTTTAAAAAAGTAAAACTTAATTCACTGGGATAGAGAATCGAAGTAACCGTATGTAGTCTTTTATTTCGGAGCTGTTTGTCTCTTAACTAATGCATTCCACCCTTGAGACCTTACCACTTTGCACTTTGTTGAAATACATTTTCGATATTAACATCCACTCAAATCATGGTTCGTACAATCTTCAAAAGGTCTTGAATTTCACTAGTTGTCTGGAAAAGTCCTTAAATTCGGTATAGGTCCTTGAAAAGTACTTGAAAAAGTAAAACTCACGGGTAACATAACATTTTTGTGCACGAACAATATTTTATTAATTCTGTTTCTTTATTTCAAGTGCTATTTCTCTGCTTGCAAGTCATACCTGGTCATTTTGCCGCGTTTCGTTTTCGTTGTTTCGGAAACTAGTATAATGGTATAAAACAAGAAGGCGCTGATAGCGGCGTTCAGTCTCGCTTGCTTAGATCAAGAAATGAGGAGGCCACTTATTCTACACGAAACAGGATTTACTCGCTAAAGGTTTTTACTTCCTGCTTTATCGACGTCGATACTTTTTACTTGTTTCTGAATTAATTTTGTACGAATGTTAGCGACGACCGGAAATACGTCTGCGGCCGCAGGCTATACGTGTGTATAAATACACGAAAATTCAAGGGCGTCGATTGCAAAGAAATTACGTTATTGCCAGAGATCTAAAGAGTGATTTACATGACAAGTCATTTCAATCATCGCCTCATTGCTCATCACAAGACCATTTGCATACAATGAAAGATTACAACACCCGAGCATCGCAGTTTTGTTAATTAAGATTTTTTTTGTTCGACCACTCAGTAGTGTTCACTTGTTCCAAAGTAATAGACGATTTCAAGCGATAGAATTCGTGGACCGACACGTTTCGGAAAAGCTGATCTAAATTTAATCTTTCCGAAGCTTTCTTCCCAAAACATGCGTGGCTTCAATCACGCAACGATTCTTAGTCCTAGTTTCCACAGACTCCTCAAGGAACGCCTGGCACAATGACTCCCCATTTGTATATAAAATACGACGAAACTCCCCCCGGGGGAGGGGGTACTTCCAGAAAAATTAGGTGGGGTGTGAGACACGCTTCCTGAAACCCTTACCTTACCGTATTTCATACCTCAAGACCTGGAGCCCGGCAAGTGACCGGAGCGCGTGACAAGCTGTTGCGGCACGTACACGGTTGGCGTAAACATTAAAAGAGAAATGGTCTTATCGCCAAATGATGAAGAAGTAGCTTCTTCGATTCTAAAAAACATACCCAATTCAAGACTAGAGTGCACAAACCATACCCTATTTCAGACCAAAATGGTCGAAATTGATACCATATTTCAGACTAAAACGGCTAAAAAACTATACCCCTTGGCGCTGCACATGCCTATATATAGCCTATATAAGGGAGTACCCCCCGGGGCAAAAACGCGTTCCAAATTATGTGTCTCGCTGCTTACGCAAGCGAGACTAATAACGTGATCAACGATGGCCTAAGAATGAAAAATCGTATAAATGACTCTCCATGACGTGTTTTAGCTAATAGGGTGATCAAAGGTGGTTAAAGAATGGCGATTTATCAAATAAATCTTAGTCCTTGAAAACTGTAATTTGGCCTTGGAAAATCCTTGAAAAGTCCCTGAAATTTCTTTGACTGACGTTGTACGAACCATGTCAAAAAGTGAAGAATGATCCTCTCAGTTGTTAACGCAATATTGAAGAATGATCCGCAATAATGAAGAATGATCCTCGCAGCTGCGAACGCGGTTACGTTCACATCTGCGAGGATCATTCTTCATTTGATTCCATTTCCGCAGCCTTACATATGATTTATTTTATATAAATTTGTGACACAGTATACACTAAATTAGTGAATAATCTTTAATGAAAATGAAAAAAAAAATGTCTTGAATAGACACTGAGTTTGAACGTATTTTGAAAGTTGCATTGTATTTCATTTTTTGAACATTAAAACGAGAAAACTCTTTGACAAATTCACACTTTAGATTGTATGTATATATGTATCACTCTTCTCCCCCGTCCCGTATTTTGCCCAGGGAAAGCTTTCTCCCCCAATATGGCGCTTTTACACATGAAACGACAATAATTCCCGTTATAACTCTTTCGAGAAAACCTCACACTTAGCTTTACGGAGAAAATTTTTTAAAACCCGGCGTTTTGCACTCAAGGAAGTTCCTTTTTTTGCGACGAACAAGCCACAGTATTATACTCTGAGATTTTTGAAGGTCCATTTGCGCGACTCACACACTTGGTATTTATTTCTCTTTTTCTTTTCTTTGTCTGAACCAGGTTCCTCCGGTTGGCAACTGCAAAATCTTGCTTTTCGACAAACAAACAAATACGTTTCCAACAAGAGACTATAAAGGGGACAGAGAGGCCATCCCCCATATACACCCTATTCCATAGGTAATTCGTCTCGAGTTATTTTTAGAATCGGGATAAAGTTTCCTCGCGCGAGGCGTGGATGTTTCGTGGAGGTTTCGCATGACCAAACGCCGTGCAAAACATGTCGGGCGAGAGGCAATGAAAGCGTAAAAAGATCGAGAGCATTCCTGAATATTGAAGCGAAATGAGTCGGCGCTCACCTGGGAAAAAGGAATCGCTGGACTCTTTGACAACCCGTGAAATCAGTTTAACTCGAAGTTGTCGTAACCTCAGTGCTTTAATAAAATGAGAAATTTCGCCGGTCTATTGAAACCGGTCGTTTGTACAATTTAGGGAGTTTAAGATCCAACGACGCGGACGACAACTAGAACATCAAAAAAACAATAGGTTTAATTAGCAAAAAAACAACTTCGCACGTGCAACACACTTTTTTGTTCATTTCTTTCCCGTTTTTGCACGACTACGACGTGAAAATGCCTAATTTCGCGTTTTATGGAGGACGTAAATAAGCAACGACGAAATTTTATTTCTCTTTCTGAGCTTGAATATGGTCCCTTGAAATTCAGCTTTAGGAGGGTTCGCCTACAGTTGACAAAGTAGGTGGGTAAGAATAATCGCTATAAAGACTGAAAAAAATAAACATCAAACCAGAAATTGCTCTCTTCAAACTGTAAATTATAAATGATCCTGAGAGAATATTCAGTGTGTTAAGGATTTCCCTGCTCTATTGTTAGCTCTATACAAGAGAGGAAGGGCGATTCTTTTTTTAATTTCGGTTTCGCTGACACAGCTTTCGCAGAAATCTCGCTGTAGTCGTTTTCGTCGACAAAAGGAATAGCAAAATCGCTCTCCGCGTCTTCCCCCATTTTGTTCTGCGTCATTTCGTGAGGGACGCGTGGCTCTCAGCGTGGGTCATCCACGCGGAACACATTCGCGCTATGTGATTGGCTGTTGTCTAATCCCCCTTGAGATCTGTGGTGTTAAAAATAACTCGAGACGAATTACCTATGGAATAGGGTGTATATGGGGGATGGCCTCTCTGTCCCCTTTATAGTCTCTTGGTTTCCAACGAACCCTTAATTGTATCTTCTATGACCTACCGTGAGGCGATGCTCTAAATAACAATTATCAGCCGAGGATGATCTTGTTCATCTTGCCTTTTATTTTTTCTACAAAAAAGTCGATGAATTCTAGGATTTTCGAAAACCAAGCAGTGACTTTTTTTTTCCCGATATTAATGATAATGTTGTAATAGCTGTTTACAGAGGGTCTCAACAACTCACTTTGACTATGAAGATGACTACCTAACAGGTTGTCGAAACGTCAGTCACGCAACAACACTGTCCCATTCAGGACTACTTTCACCCGGACGATCATGTTCAACCGTACGTTAGTTTACAACACTAACCCGAAATTTTATTAACCCCGACTGCGTGGTTACCCCTTGTAGGGGGTTGTTTGTGTGTGTAGGTGCTCTGATATGTGTGTAGGGCGGGTCCAAGCCCACATAAGCGGGTAGTCAAGGCGACTACTGCCCAGTTTACCTTCGTGTCCTATTTCCAGTTTGCAATTTATATCAGTTGAATTTCGATGAATTGTCTTTTAAAACAAAAATGATCATTTATAAAAAATTGATTCCATATCAAACTTAAACTGCTGTTTGGAATATGATACGCTCGTGACACTCACGGTTAACCCTGCCACAAAAAATTAGCCGTGGGCGAAAAGTCTGGCACGAGTATGAGAAACATCTACAAGTACTTAAATAATTGCTAGGAACCTGTCACCCGGCGCAGAGTGAGCAACTTCCACGTACTCTTTCAGTTTAGAACTATTTTGGTGCGAATTTCTTTAGAATACATTATAGTGACTATTAGTCCAAGACATATACTCAGTAATCAGCAAAAAATGGTATTTTTGACCTTTTAATGACGTTTGGTTTTCCCTTGTCAACTCTTATTTGCTTCGAATATTACGCTCAAAAACGGTGAGGAGCATCCATTTTGTGGGAAAAGGTGCTATAAAATTTTAACAGAAAAGATCAAACAATAGATGGATAAGCAAAACTAAACTCTTAAGTTTTTGATACTGGTTTAACTTAGAACACCAACTAAAACAGTTATAGACCGATAAGAGAGCTTTCCCTGCCCTTTCAAATACTTCAGTAGCCTATCCTTTCACTTTTCATATACCTTAGGTCTGAAAAAGGTACCCTTTCGGACGCCTCCCCGCATTAGCCCATTATAGGGAGTATTGGGAGTACCCGGGGGGGGGGGGGTAGCCACAGGGAGACTGGGAGAGGCTGGAGGTGAAATGCACGAAGCAGGACAAATGATAAAAGTTATGTTCAAATTAAACAATCCTAAAAACCATTGAGCAACGGAGCGAAGACTGAACACTTAAGACGAATCTTTCTGGTTTACAGTGTACCTTGAGAACTCCAAAAAGAAAAGAGTCAAAGTGGTCGAAATATGGTAAATGAGTGAACAAGAGTCTTCAGGACTGTTCTGAACCTTATCTCAAAATTGTTGCTGCAAACGACTGAAATCTGTTGATTGATTGGGGCCTAGCCAACCAGTGAGGCAACATCGATCATCTTCGCCAATTATAATCACAAGCGGACCATTCGGTGAATATGTATTTCTCGGGGGCACCAGAAGCACCAAAACACGAAAACCAAACTGGATTATTTTACTTCAATCATTTAGCGTTCTTTCTTAGTAAGCAACATATTAGGCCCGTCAACAGTTTTTTTTGTTCAACTTTTGACTTAGACCGGCCAGTAGGTTAAAATCCGTCAACACACCACTGAAAAGAGAGACTAAGAATAGTAAAGTTTGAGAGCGCTAACGCAGAGGCCTTGGGTTCGAATTCCGTTGAAGTATCGAAAATTCTGTAGAATTTATTTGCATTGCAATTGCTTAAATTGTAATAACCACTGCGACGATCATATCTTCATTTAGTGAATTTGAGAGTGATTTGTTGAAAAAACAAAAACAAAAACAAAAACAAAAAAAAAACACGGTCAGTGGCAAAATTTTACGGATTTTCGCCAAGATCTCCGGGATCAAAGCTTCAGGACAAAAAAACAAACAAACAAACAAAACAAATATAAAGGTCTATCATTTTTTATCAGGGGGGGGCCCACGACTCCAATAGCGTTCGGTACTTGTTTCGTGTACCTATGATCCACCGATTTATGACATCACATCCGGTTGCAGAGTTGCTGCTCTGTTTTCGCGCGAAGCACCAAGATGGACGCCCGATGCCATTTGGTTTTCTCGTTATTTTTACCCACAGGCTAACGGAATTATGTATCTTGAATGCCGAGAATGTTGAGAAGGTATCTAGCCGGCCTTTCAAGCAAATTTCATGACCAAACAAAGAAGTTTTAGTATTATTTTAACGATAAATAACATGCAACTGCGGGGAATGTCATGGCGAGTCTTGAGATGTTTTAAAACGAGTGTCGTTAACGTTTTGCGGCTTTTGCGGCGTCTGATTTAGAGAAGTCATCAAACAAAATATAATTTCCTGAGCGGAATAGAATGGAAAAAACGCCGATGGCCACAGTTTAAAGTGTTTACCGCTGGAAGGTTGTTATCACGCCCCGTAAAGTTGCAAAAACTTCTACTCAACTGCATGGTTTTGAGGGATGTCATGGCGAGTCTTTCGCTCTTTGTAATCGAGCGTCACTCAAGAGTTTGGCTTTTGCGGCTTCTGATTCATCGAAGTCATCAATCAAAATTGCCTATCCTGAGCGGAATGGAATGGGCAAAACGCCGGTGGTCATAGTTTAAAGTGTCAACTGCTTGAAGGCGTTATCACTGGACGTAAAGTTGCTGAAAGCTCTACCCAACTGTCCTGTCATGGCGAGTCTTTCGCTGTTTCAAAACGAGTGTCCGCTCAAAGGGTTGGCTGTTGTAGCTTCTGATTTACCGAGATTGTCAAACAAAATAGCCTGTCCTGAGTGGAATAGATTGGAGAAAAAGCTGATAGTCACAGTTTAAAGTGTTGATTGCTGGAAGGCTTTATCACTCGTCGTAAAGTTGCTCAAAGCTCTTCACTGTACGGTTTGAGCAATGTAATGGTGAGTCTTTCTCTGTGTCTAATCGAGCGTCACTCAAGATTTTAGCTTTTGCATCTTCTGATTCACCGAAGTCATCAATCAAAATACCCTATCCTGAGCGAAGTACCGTGGAGAAAAAGCCTATGGTCACAGTTACAGTGTTAACAGCTGGAAGGCTTTGCCAGTTGACGTAAAGTTGCTGAAAGCTCTACTCAACTGATTTCGAAACGGTCACATGTTGCGAGCTTCTGGAAGGTTAGTGTTGGATTTTTAGCATTTAAAGATTTTTTAGCCTTTGAAGATTTATGTTTAGAACAAGAGTTAAGCCCAAAAGTAGTCCAATTTGTCATTATCTGAGAGAAATCAAGAAAGTTTGTGCCCTTCCTTTTTTTCTAAGCTTGCAAGTGTAACATACATGAAAAGAAACCCTTATGCACTACTAGTCATATTGTGAAAATGACTAGTTTGAAATTACCCCTTATCTTAACTGATAACTACAACACTTATTTAACAATGAATCGCTCCCGAACATGTGTTGATTGGTTCTTGACCTTTAAAGCAAAAAAAAAAAACATACTACGACTTACAGTGATTATAGTTATAAAATTAATTAGTAAAGTAAAAAAGAGTGAAATTTATAAAGTGAAAAAACAAACTGCTGGTTTAACTGTTTTATTAGAGGTTTGAAGTTCTGGAGGGATCACTAGAGGTGTAATATGAGACTCAATAAGAGGTCTAGTTACTTTAGAACACGTTAGAAGAAATGTGTAAGTTTTTCCTGCAGCAAAACACATATTTTGGCTTGGTAATTATTACTTGTATTTCTTGATGTAAATTGCATTTTATGAATTATTAATAAGTTTCAGTTAGGGTCATTCATAATGCTGTACTGCACCTTATTTTATTTGACGATTATCTAAGGTATAAAAAATGAATTTTGTGTATTTTTAAAGACTTGAATATAAACTTACTTTTGAATTTATAAACAATATATATTTAAAACCTACACTGTAAGTCTGGTTGTCAGTGTAGCCTGTTGCAGACATAATCTATTGCCAGTTAGTAACATCTGCAAAGCCGTGCCAATATTCTGGGCTCCCAATCCCAATGTGTTTCGATATTCCCTTCAATAATGGTATTTTTAACAGGCCAATCATAGCACATATGCAAGTGCTAGTTTACAGGTGGGCCAGGGGGTGCCCACAACCAGGATTTCAGTGCTGTCTCACAGGGGGACTTAACCAGAAGTTTAGTTCTGTCTGTTGCACAGGCTAGTCCTCTGGGCATTAATGTTTAAATTATGTATTTTATTTTGCTTAGCTGGGAAGACAAAAATAGATGACAGAAGAGCACAAACAAGAAAATATCAAGAAGTATTAAAAAGTATATCTACCACACAACTCGTAAAGAGAGATAAAAGTCAATGAGGACAAAGATGTTAATAAATGGTGAGTACAACTCACTGTCAAATATTAAAGTTGAAAGGAAGGAAGAATGCTGACATTTCAAGGAGTACACTTTTCTGGTTTACAGAAAATCTGCAGCAACAGAAGACACTGAAATCATGTTGAGCTGGTTCAGGATGTCAATTCTGTTTCGATGGAATCCTCTGACAGTGTCTAGGCCAGTGTACAGTAGTGTGCTTCGAAGCTGGTCCTTGGTAAGACATTTCCTGACTTTACATGCCAACTCTCTTTCAAGGACCTCAAGGATAAGTGTCTGTTTCCCTGACATTCACTTTCTTGTCAGGGATCAGCAGTATTTAACTAGACAACTGTGTTAACTGTAGTTTTTTTGGTAAGACTTAAAAAACTTCACAGGAAAGACTGAAACTAATGATCTTGCACTAGGAAGCTTTGAAGAAATCAAGGTTTCTAAGGGGGAAGGGGGTGTGCAGCACTGTCTGCTGCACATATTTCCCTCGGAGATAAGAAGGCAAACACCCTAGATGCAACTATAGGAAACCAAACTAAGCTTGAATTTCATAGAGAGTATTCACTCACGTGGCTTGCATCTATGCAAATTTATTGGAACAAAAGAAATCATTTGCATAAGAAAAGAGTTCAACTCCCACAGGATTAGTTTGGGACACCAACATGGCTGCCGTGACGTCATGTGCATACTCTCTATACTTCAATCAGTTTCGCATGTTTATTTTCCATCCCTAAGCATTCTGTTCCTCCTGTGGAAAGGAGTTGGTGGTTGTGTTATGACAACTTCATCCCTTAGTGTTCTTCATCCTTCAATTAATCAGTTAGAGTAAAGGATTGTTAATATGATCCTGATTAGGAGAAGAAAGCTTTCTATTAAAGGCACCATGGTCTAGAGGACTAAATGTAAATTCCCTATCTGACCTCACTGACATGGAGAAACAAAAAAGGGATGGGCTGACACCCAGCATAGTGATGTGCAGTATTAAGCTCAACAAGGATACAGGAAAAATCCACAACTAAGAAACTGGTTTTTAAGAACCTGTCAGGCTAATTTTCCAGCTAGGCTGTCTTTATAAAAGAGCACTCAAATTTGAAACAGGTTATTAATCATAACCATTACAATTTCCTCAAATTTGATTGGTGCATTAACTGCTTTATTTTTCTTTAATCATTGTGTATGGTTGTAATCAGACAGTTGGCTGTAGTCAGACAGTTGCCTGTAATCAGACAATTACATTAGCCAATCATTTTAAGTGCACTGAGCTAAATCCACCAATCACAGAAGTTATTACAATAACCATAGCAACAATCACTTACCCAAACAAACTGGGGATTAATCCAAAATGGATGAATATGCAACATATAGGCAGTGTCTCCCCCAGTAATATTTTCCCTTATTTTGGACATTTAGTATGAACAAATGCTATTTCTCCAAAAAGGAATGCATATATTTCCTTGGAAATTGTAACGGTTACAGGACTTTGTTTTGTCCAATTCAATCTGTAATCATACTCATGATTAAACAAATCCGACTCCTGCTTCGTGGTTGTCCAATTTTGTAACGTGTATGATTACAGACCGAATTGGACTCCACTCAGCCCTATTACCATTATTTATAAAATCTCTAAGAAAAAACTTCTGCACAGTGTACACTTGGGAAAGTAAGATAAGTCAACATACAGGGTCCTCTTTTGAGACATAGGTGTCCAATAATATTTATCATTTAATACTCCGACTGCAATGCAATGGTATACAGGTTTTACATATACTAAGGAAAGAGCTGAATGCCACTAAATACTTTTAGCTCAAAGTTACAAAGTTTTTTTTTTTTTCAGAAAATAAGGACCTATTTGAGACTGAACCTAAATAGCCTAAATCTGTGCTAATTGGTTTTTATGTAAAAACCTGACTTGTTTAGGCTAACTTGGAAAAATACAGATTCTTAGTTGCAGGTTTTTACTAGTAACTAAATTTGATGGGAAAAGGATTATCAAAAATTAACATAGCGAGATGAGCTTATTTACAACTCCATCTTTCAGACCTGCAATTTATTTAAGGCTGTCTTATAAAGGAACAACAAGAACAGCATGTGCTTTTTGTCAGCTTTAATGAATTCCAGACTATTTAAATGATCTGTTTAGAAAATCCTCTTAACAGATGGAATAGTAAAATGTGAATTAATAAATCATTTCATCAAACTGTCTTCTGCTTTCCTCTTGCCAAACCATCTTTCCCTACAGAGGAGCAAAGGTTGTAGCAAATATCAGAAAAATAAAAAAAAGACAAGAGGCTACACCTGAAACCCCTCTTTACTGTTACTTTAACACCAAGGGAGAAGGTTGTAGTACTTCTATACAGGTATGTGCCATGGAATAGGAGGTGGGTTTTGAGATGATCAGTCTTTATGGTACACTACTTGGCTTGGCTTTCTGATCCTTTGGTAGGGTTCCTTTGTAAAATTATACTAGCTCATCGTCAGTACATAAACTTCAGGGATTTCAAAATGTTTTAAAGTATCTGGAGGCTGGGGGGGGGGGGGGGGGACTACAGAATTGCTGGCAACATACAATCAAGTAGCTGATGGAACTCCAGTGGTCACCAGCTTGTTTTGAAACCACTGAAACCTCTGTTTAAAACTGAAGATACATTGATGGGATCAAGATATGAACTTGAGCCTAGAGCTACTGAACAATAAAAAATACTCTTTTTATGCAAATCAAGCTGTTTGAAGATTGAAATAGGAGTGTAAACACTTTTTGACACAAAAACGATGTTTATAATTATCTACATTTACCCAATATTTCCTAGACCTTCACTTGTTGGGGGATTGTGTGTTAAAACAACTCGGAACATTGCATTGAAAGCCTGTTGTCAAGGATACAACTAAGAAGAGATGGTATTTACAACATACCTAGACTGTATTTTTCAGTAGATACTGGAAAAGAATCAAGAATGCATTGTGAATCCAAGCATTAAGATTTTGAGCCAAATACAGGGTCAAAAGACATTAGTCAATAAAAAGGAATGTGGATATTTTTTGGGAAAAAGGAAATCAATACAGCTTGAATGTCTCAGGGCTGGTTTGCATGTTTCTAAAATCCATACATGTAATTTATTGATAATATTTTGATGTTTCTTTTTTTAGAACAATAATATCATTGATCAATCAAATAAAGTAGGTGAATAAAAGTTCAGTATTTCCTTTAACACTAGAAGAAAAACTGTTGTATACATACTAATAATTTATACACAGCTGTATATCGTTATTATTGTGGTTCAATTTTATCCCTGGATAATTTTACTTTCCTTTGTGTCATACTCATTATCATACATTTTCATAACCCAGAAAACAGGAAAAATTTAAATTGAAGTATAAAGAAAAAAATAAATATACCGTCCATGTATGGCCAAAAGAAAAAAAAAATGATCACTGGTTCACTCAAAGCTGCACTGGGTGACTGTTTCTCCTAAAAAGGTTTGAACTCTCTGTTGGATACTCCCTTTTGCCCCACCAGCTACAGGTACATACCCCTCCCCCCTCCCCCCTCAGGCATGCCATTCAACATAGATACTGTACTAAAAGAAGACCACTGTCAACCTTATTGAAAAGTTACCGAGTAAAAACATTGTTACTAGGAAAAAGAAAAACCATTCTACTGAAGTGAATTATTGCAGTATCCTTCAAATTTTGGTTCCATTGCTTACATGTATTGTTTCTAGTAACAAAAAGTGCAAGTCTTTAGATGAAAGTTTCACGTTACAGAACAAAAACTATCCTTTCTTTTTCCAGGGAGGCCGTTTTCTCCCAACAACTCCCTACCAGGTAGAAATTTCATTCAAGTTTCATATTACATACTTTTTGTTTGTTTTGGCCATGAAGACCCTCTCTCCTTACAACTTTTAAGGATCCTAGAATCAAACAATGCAAATATCCCTTATGCACAACTGTCTTACAATATAGATTTTTATGCTCAGCAAGGGAAAATTGGCAAAAAAGTATACTTCCAGTCCTTCACACATAATTGAACTGTCTATCCCCTACTACACAGAGAGAAATAACTGGCAATGTAATTTTGCTTATCTGTGCAAATTAAGTTTGCTGTCATTAAGTTTCACAATCCCCCATAAGCAACCATGCAGTCTGTCTGGAGGTGTGCTGTTACCACCCCTGAAATCCCCTTAGCAAAACCCTTGCATGCCTCCCTCTAAAACAATAAATTATGATCACAGCAGTTGCAGGCATGTGGTATCTTTCTGGTATACTATCGTACTCAAAAGAGACTACTAGTAATAATAATTGATCAGCAAGATTATTGTTTTGGTTATGATATTGTTCTTCTTGGCTGTAGCCCCTCTTAATATCTCCACCTCTCTTGGGGCACCACCTCCCAAAGCAAACGACCTATTCTCTGTCACATTTTTTCTATTTTATGTGTTTCTTACTCAATAAAATACAGTTTTAGAGATCCGGTAGAAAGTGCTGTGAGAAAAAGGGTAGTTCTTTAGGATGTTTTACTGCCCTTTCCTAATAGTACCACCTGTTCTTTGAGAATTCCTCTTTCATCAACCATTTAAAAAATTTGATATCTAATTCTCTTAACAAAAGCTCACGCTCTAACATTGAATAACTCTAATATTTCTTTACTCTACGTTCCTTGTAATTCTCTCACGTGCACTAAAAGAAAAATCCTGGATCAGCAAACCTACTAACCTTAACTATGCGACACCATGCCAGAGGGTGTTCGAACAGTAGAAGACCGAGCCCCTGCAAAAACTTTACGTCGAGTGGCAAAGCCTTCCAGCTGTTAACACTTTAAACTGTGACCACAAGCTTTTTCCCCACGGTATTTAGCTCAGGATAGGCAATTTTGATTGACGACTTCGATGAATCGGAAGCCGCAAAAGCCAAACTCTTGAGTGACGCACGATTACAAACAGCAAAAGACTCGCCATGACATTCCTCAAAACCGTGCAGTTGAGTGGAAGTTTCTGCAACTTTACGGGGCGTGATAACAACCTTCCAGCGGTGAACACTTTAAACTGTGGCCATCGGCGTTTTTTCCATTCTATTCCGCTCAGGAAATTATATTTTGATTGATGAATTCTCTAAATCAGAGGCCGCAAAAGCCGCAAAACGTTAACGACACTCGTTTTGAAACATCGCAAGACTCGCCATGACATTCCTCGCAGCTGCATGATATTTATCGTTAAAATAATACTAAAACTTCTTTGTTTGGTCATGACATTTGCTTGAAAGGCCGGCTAGATACCTTTTCAACATTCTCGGCATTCAAGATACAAAATTCCGTTAGCCTTTGGGTTAAAATAACGAAGAAACCAAATAGCACTGGGCGTCCATCTTTGTGCCTCGCGCGAAAACAGAGCAGCAACTCTGAAACCGGATGTGATGTCATAAATCGGTGGATCATAGGTACACGAAATTTCGCTAAGTCGTGGGCCCCCCCCTGTTCTTTATACAACGATGTAAATGTTACTCCCGCTGCGATTGGTCGTTGCCCATGATCTATTGGAGTGCAAATACATGCATGGATGACGTCACTGGAAAATTGTTTTAATTTGCTTTGTTCAACATGGCGCGCTGTTTTGAATATGCTTGTGAGATTATTTCGGATAAAACAAGTGAAAGCCTCCAAAAAAGTTTAGCAGGAGCTATTTACAAAGAAGAAAAATGGAAAAACGGAGACAAAAAGAGTTCTTGACGACTTGAGAATGCCTAAACTGCAAGAAATCTTCACAACAGTTGCCATCGTGTGTCATCGCTCCGAGAGACTCTCTGTTTCGCAAAATATTTTCGCCATTAATCTGCTTTGAGTTAGAAAAGACGCTATAAAAAACCTTTCAATGAAACTGTATACAAAAAAAATAAAGAAAAAAAGACGAAAGAGACAAAAACTAGGGCTTGGGACCTAAATAATATCTAAACTAGCACAAATCTTGGATGAAGAGTCAAGCGGTACGAGGCAAGTATCTGTATTGGTCTCTTTCCTTTGCTGATCATTGTATAAAACAAATAGATTCCATGTTGCCGTGGGTCTGTTCAGTAATATATCACAGAAGACGTCAAAATGTAGTAAAAACATCAGTGACACACGCGTCTGCAGCTCGTGTGCCACTTCTTTGTTTTTACCACATTCTGACATCATCCGTGACCTATTACTGAACAGACCCATGGTAACATGGAATCTATGAATTATTTTGTGAAACTTTTCCCCGAAGCAGCCGTTACGCGCGTGTCACGTGACATCAGTTCGCCTCGAACAATCTGAATGCTTCAGTCTTAAGTAAGCCAGCGCCCTTGTTGATTCCACTGTTCGAAGTAATTTTGCTCGGTGACTTCAGTCCAGTATGAGTGGGAGTCTGACAAGCTGGGTTGTCTTCTTGCTTCTAGTTTCGACAGTTTCTCCGATCAAAGGTTAGTAAACGCGCCTAGAAAAATAGAATAGCACACGAAACATGAAAAGTTTGGCGTCTAAACTGGGCCTACATACAGTACAAGTTAAGTGTAGGGACAGCAGTCTGTAGTGTTAAAGGAAAATGATTTTGCATTGGCTTACTAAAAAACTGAAAGTTTAGCTCTCAGTGTCTAAGTGATAAATGTTTCTTTCTTGGTGACTAATTTATTTTTCTCCATTTAGTAGAACTAAAATTTGCCATTATCGCACAACTAATTTTAATTGCGGGCCTACAATAAGCTTGAACTAAGTGCCTTAATGACAGCCAAAACAATTAACACATTGCATTCGATAGTGACTTTTTGAATAAACATTGATAGCTTTTCTGCGTAAATTAAAGATTGGAATAAACCTTATTTACTTCAAATTGATTGCGATAACGTCTGTTACTGCCTTAAATAAGGAAACATAACAAGCAAGGTAGTCCTAAATTTGATAAATTCTAATTTGAACGGTTCCTGTTTTACTTTTAGCCTGCAGCTTAAATATTCAGTTCTTAAAGTGTCCGAGAAAACTTTGCCTTTGATGCTTTGCACCCGTCGTACACAAATTAGAATTATGATTTCTTGATCAGCAAATTATCTGGGCTTCTAAAAGAGTGGAAACTGGGCTGTTCCCTAAGTAAATCAGGTTTAAATCTTTAAAAGTATTCCTTACGTAACTCGACACTGAACGCTTTCGCGGTTTCCGAGAAATCATGCATGCTGCTCGAGTGGTTTCTTGGAAAGCTCAGCTGGATACAACAAAATAAACGATAGAAGACAACGACATTATCTAAAGCCGCTATCCTTTCATTTGTTTTGTTTTGTTACCTTTCCAACTTGAATTAATCTCTACTCGCAATGCAACCGTCGATGTCATATGATTTCTTTGGGTTACTGCTGGGAACTGTTATCAAATGGACGCTCTCCGGAACAACTGCCAACACCCTTGTTCTGGTTTTATCCTGACCTGTGTGGAGTCGGGGGTATGGGCTTATGTTTTATCCATTTTTTGAGAAATTGAAGAAGGAAATTTTTTTGTCTTATTCGATGATAATTTATTTAAATACATGCTGAAATAAGCCAAACAAACCGCCCAGCCTTCCTGTTGCACCGGTTGACTAACTCCACTTCGCCGTTCGCAACTTTTAAAAATACGCAAAAGAAATAATAGTCCTAGGGAATGTGTCCTCATGAACTGTTGGAATACTACTTTAGACCACATTTCAGCAACGGCAACGATTATTCCTTTTTTTTTTTTCTCGTCAAGTCAACCTTCATGACAGTTAGGCCATACTTTGTTTTAATCTAAAATTGGTTTGACGTTTTCACTTCCATGATGTTCCCATTACTTATTTACTTGTTTAACTGAAAAACATCCTCCTTTCTGTACCTTTAGTCGACCATAGGTCAGAGAAAAGCCAGTGCTTTTCATAGTATTTCACTGAATACACCAGGAGAGCCCATGGATAATTTTTACTTGGCGCACTCTTTAGATACTGAAGTTCTTGATCTCTTTCGTTTTCTCTTTCGTTCTTTGCTGTTGTTTATTTTCTTTAACCAATAAACAATTTTATATCTATTTCATGTTATTTATTCATTATTGATTTTTTTTTCTTTTGATTCATAGCCGCAGGACTGTTCACCGCTGCCGGCGTAACCGCGGGTTGGGCAGCTGCAGCGGCAGCTGTCCAGTCTACAGTATACGAAGAAGCAGTTGGTTCTGACACTGTAATCGCATGGCTGCAGAGTGCAAGAGAAGACAAGGAAAGTAAAAGCGACTGTTGGTGCTTAAATGACTACAAGTTTGGTATAGCAGTAGGAGCAGGAACTGTGGTAGCAGCTCCCATTGTTCTGAATGCCGCAGGATTCACCGCTGCCGGCGTAACCGCGGGTTGGGCAGCTGCAGCGGCAGCTGTCCAGTCTACAGTATACGAAGAAGCAGTTGGTTCTGACACTGTAATCGCATGGCTGCAGAGTGCAAGAGAAGACAAGGAAAGTAAAAGCGACTGTTGGTGCTTAAATGACTACAAGTTTGGTATAGCAGTAGGAGTAGGAGCTGCGGTAGCAGCTCCCATTGTTCTGAATGCCGCAGGATTCACCGCTGCCGGCGTAACAGCGGGTTCGGCAGCTGCAGGTGTCCAGTCTACAGTCTACGGAGCAGCAGTTGGTGCTGGCAGTGTATTCGCAGGGCTCCAGAGTGCAGGAGCCGCCGGAATTGGCCTGGCGACAAACGTGGGCATAGGTATCACTGCAGGGGCGACGGCGACATTTTTGAAAAAAGCATTCTACCCATGTAACTCGGAGTTCACATCAGATAGCAAGGAGTGAATCACCTGTGGATTTCGTTTCATTTTGTTTGTTTGTTTTGTGTAAAAAAAAAAAAACAACAAAAAAACCTGAAGCACGTGAAAACATGAGGCAAAGACTCTGGATTAATGTACTTCTCTTTTTGTATGACACATTTTAACCAACCATGCATACTTTTTGAAAAAAAGTAACACTTCACTGGACAGCTTAAATACACTTTTTTAATTACGTGAGAACCGTCCGGTTTGTTCAAATACATTTTCGATATTAATATACACTAATTAGTGCAGCTACAAATGAATTATCTTTGATTAAAATAAAAAAAATGTATTCTTAAATAGACACTATGCCAGTCATTTAAACGGGGTTGAGCCAGTGTTGAGCAAAACCGCGTTCTAAGCCATTTTTAGCTCGCTGAACTCTTTTATTTAAACGGCATTTATCGTGAACAGTTTATGAAAGCCAATGGCGTAGACTAGAAAAGCATTTGTCTTTCTTTAAATAAACCCTTTAAGAAAGATATCTGAAGGTCCGAAGATTTCCTAAACCGCGATCTAAGTTAGATTTCGTTTAAATAACCGATCTACTGTGTTCAATAAGTGTTTAATCGTATTTTGAACATTTTGAAAACTGCATTGTCTCATTTTATTAAGCTAACATTAAAACGAGAAAACTCTTTGTTAAACTCTTTAGTTTTGCATGCATGTTCTTGTATCACACTTTTTTCCCATTCCAGTTTGTCCATGGAAAGCTCCGGGTCCACCACCAACACGGCGCTTATACCCGTGAACCAACTTCTAGAGTTTTTTTCGGTTTATTTTTCTCATATGTATTTCATGAAAAACTTGGGCTTTTAAGCAGGAAATGTTTCTATATGGTTTGCACTGAAAGAGGTCCCTTTTATTAGCACTCTAATTCTGGAGTCTAAAGATCGTTTTATGAGGAACAAGCCGCAATACCAGTAGGTTGAAGGTCCAAACATTTGCGTGACTTGCTCTGGGGTCAGTTTATTTGCTTTTTCTGCTCCTTTGTCTGAACCAGCTTCCTCCGGTTGGGAAAGACAAAATCTTGCTTTACAAACAAACACGTCAGGTTTCGAACAAACCCTCATAAAAAAAACAAAAAACAAAACAAACAAGAAAAAAACAATTGTATCTCCCATGAAATACCATGAGGTAATGCTCTAGGTAACAATTATCTAGATGATGTTTTTCATCTTGCGTTTTATTGTTTCCTCCACAGCAAAGACGATGAATGTGAGGTATTTTGTACAAGAATGAAATATATTTTGTATATAGACCGCTAGAATATTGAAGACTTTTCGAAAACCAAAAAGTGAGAGCTTTTCCGCTATCAATGGTAAATTTGTAATAGCCGATTACAGGGATATTCTCTATTTCGATGAAAACTTGTTTCCGATATGCTTGCATGTACAGTATGGAATGGTTTCACTTTTACAATACCTAGGATCGCTGCAACAGATTTTAGAAAAGCAAGCCATAACATCAAATCACCACGTGCCATCACCTCTCGTAAGCCAACACCCATCCTACAGGTGGCCGCACAAAACATTTTCTTAGAAATGTTGTATATTTTCAAAATATTATTATTTTTCCAGTCAAAGCCTTACAGTCCGAACCTCTCGTATTAACGACCACTTTTTAGGATGACGGTTTTAGAACTTCTCACTCTTTTTAACCTCTTCTAAGCGACCATTTGATCTAATGGTTTGGACAGTGTTCGCTGTGTTGATGTACTACGCTTACAGAGTATGAAAAAGTCTTTTAGAAGCAACACAGATTCACACGGTGGCTGGAATCTCTCAGCGATCGTACCGCACAACCCATCCTCGGTTACCCAATGACATCTCGTAGGGACCGGGACGGCATTTTCGTGGGTAAAAGTTCACGGGACAGACACGAAATTGCAATCGTCCCGACAGAATGCGCCTTGGGCGACGGTCTTCGGGGATGTTCCGAACCTAACCCACTGTAGAGTGCAAATTTGAACAGTTCCGGTTTCACTTTCAGCTGACGAATCTTAATACACGCATACGCATAGAATTACGACTACTTGTGTGAAAAACACAGAGGACAACAGGAGATATCGAGGTGCAAGGTAAGGAAGACAAAGAAATAAATCATGCAGGGAAATAAATTTTGATTTATCTCCAAAAAAACTGCTAGATATTTTCACCTTATAAACTGTCGGCCACAGCTTTGATCTCCTGCATAGATAGCGCGATTGGGATGCCTGTGATCTGTGACAGCTTGTATTGTTGAGGCCTAGGACAATAATAATAATAATAATAATAATAATAATAATAATAATAATAGCAGCAGCAATACGTTCTCCACTTCAGAAACTGTAGGGAGAATGTGTACAAGCTTTGGGTACAGTGATTTCTGGGATTGTTTAGGTGGGTTAGTGTTAGTCATGATTCAATCGATGGTGTTTAAGCGCAACTATTATCAACCAATTATTATTCATGCTTGTCCACTCGATCTGGCCAGAAATTGTCTCACCGAAAGCTTGTACCAATCCCCCTTGACGTCTGCCAATATTCAGTTATTCTCTCGGTTATAGTAAGATGAATGAAATCTCTAAGCGTCCTGTCGCCGAACCCATTAGTCGGTCAGCCGATGACATCTTGTCGGGACGAGGATTTTTGTGGGCGAAGGTTTACAACACTGACAGGAGATTACCCTTGCCCCGACGAATTGCCCCTAGATATTCCATGATATCGCGAACCTAATCCACTACTAATACAAACTTAAACAGTTTCAGTTTCTCTTTAAGCTATCTAATCTTAAGAAACACGCTGTCGCATAAAACAATGACCACCTGGTGCTTGAAATTACAGAAGACAACAGAGGATATAAGGAACAAGGAACACTTATAAGGAAAGAAAGAAAAATGGGTATACCCTACATGGAAATAAGTTTTGAGTTAAAATGTCCTTGATTATACATTTTCCCCTATTTTCTACAGCCTCCACTAATACCTCAATCATAGTGCAATTACCCTTGTTCGTTACGCCAGATGAGCGAATTTCACCACCAAGCCTCGCTTTGAAATTGAAAAGTTGCGAAGTTTTGTGTTGATGAATTCCCAAGGCAGTTAGAATTCCCACTTGCAAAAAGAGCAAATGCGAAGAATGTTGCTGACAAATGAGGCCTGTGAAATTTAATAGTCTGAAGTAATCATGCATAAGGAACCACTACGACCCTTTAGTTCATATCCTTATTTAATACTTGAGGCCTGGGACAATACCTATGCTCAGACTCGTTCCCAGTCGTCCTCGGCGATTTCGGATGTGACGTCACCTGTTGTACTCGGTTCCAAGCTTCCTCTAGTAACTCGGATAGTGCGAACTGGCCTGGGTACGAGGCTGACCTATGCTTACGCTGCTGACAAAATTAGCCAACCAATAAGATCATGCCAGCTCGCAAGTTTATTCAACAAGCAACATTCTGCTCAAACGTTTTACGGAGCTGCAAGCCTAAATCAATATTTTGAGGGAAAAAATGGATAAAGTGTCAGTTTTTTGTATCTGTCTCATGCTTCTAAGTATGTACCAAGTCGAAGTAAAAGGTGAGATTAATTTTAACAGCTTACGTTCGGTGAAACTACATTTTTTGCTTACTTAATTATCGATGCAGCCGAGCGATTTTACACATGAACAGACAGTAGTATTTTATCCTTTTAACAAACGTCAGTGGAACAATGACTTTGACTAGGTTGACTATCTGTGTTCAGGAGATTGTGATTCCGGGGTTTCGAATCTTCTCTATAGAATTAATATAATGCTTAGTCAGGAATTTGCTCCTTTCGGTACACAATATGAAAACAACACAGAATAATCGAGGGTAGTCAAAACAGATAGAACACTTAAAGCATAGTAAACCACTTCACCACTTCCGGTACTCACGAGCTAGTAAAATGTTTGCATTTCTGTTAATCTGCATTTCTCAGAGGATAAGATCAGTGGCTTTCTCAGTCAAAACTATCGGATGTAAGAAGTAAGGTAACATCATGCATTCTCCAGTGCTGTATTTGTTTTGTCCCTAAAGATTAATCACTCGTTTCTCAGAAAAGAATCTCGAATTCTCGGAAAAGAGAGCCCTGAGAGATGACAAAAACGCAAAAAAATCATCTTTTGGCGTTTCTCTTTGTCTAGTTGATGCCACCTATGCAATTTTATATTCTTTTTAAAGCTAAGCGGAAAGGAATTTTTACCTCCTATCTTTGCTTAATTTTTCATCAATTAATTTTGACAAGAGCCAAATTATTCTCAAATGAATTTTGTTGACTTCAATGGTAGCTGAGTTTTTCTTTATCTTTTCATTTTTTTGATGATCTTACGTCCACGTACTACCGAAAACGGTCATAGCAACGGAGTTTGACTTTGCTCTATGCGGGCTCCTTGGTCGTCGTGATTGTCCTTGTCAAGGGCTGAAGCAAGCATGCGCAAATTGTTTGTGTACCCAATTTTTTTGGAGAGGGGGGAGGGGGGGGGGGGGGGAGGGGAAGGATGGAGTGCATTATTTTCGTTCCCCTGTTTTTGATGTGTTTTTCACATTCGGATTTCAACCTTGATAACTTGTTTTTTTTTTTTTTTTTTTTTTTTTTTTTTTTTATTTTCATTCGCAGTACGTCCGGGCGTGTATCGTTGTCTGGGGTGTGTTTTGTTTGTTTGTGGGTGGTTTTTGGGTTGGTGTTTGTTTTTGTTGGGGGGGATGAAAGGAGGGGGTTGTGTTTTGTTTTTGGTGGTTGTTTGGGGGGGGGGGGGGGGGGGGGGGGGGGGGGTGAGGGGAGTATGGAGAGCTTTATTTCTCTTTCGTTGATACTGAAGTTGTTTTTACATACGGATTTTCACGCTAAGAACGAGACCGGTAAATTCATATCCATCATCTGTATGGTTCGAGTCACTCGACCCCTAATTTGTCACACATTCAAATTAAACCCTTCGCTGTCCGAGTTTACCCCACCTTGTCAATTGCTTTTTAGCTGTGTTTTCATTGTCATTAAGACCAAGACTAAAACAACGAACAACTTTTCTTCAAGGTTGTGTAAGAGCTGCATTTTAAAGTGACTGGATAACTGCGTATTTTACCTGCGCTCAACAAACTTACGGTTTCACAAAAACGTATTAGAAGACAAGGGGTTTTTCGAGATGTTTGATATTTTTAATGTTCTTGTTCATTTCTGAAGAAATTAAAGTAGAGGGTAGAAACCTAAAGACAACATCAACAACTCGTGTTAAGACTACAAATGGACTACTGCCTGGCTTGAGACCAAAATAATCCTCTTGCTCATGCAGGCTATAAAAAAGTGACAACAAAAAATATGTAATACTGAAAATGACAATAATAATAATAAAAACAAAATAACAGGACTATTCATGAAAACTCGCATACTGTATATTTAGATTTTTTCCCTTGGCGAGAATTTTATTTATCACTCGATGCAATACAAATAACTGCCCACAAATAATGGTCCGCTCATGCACAATGGCGTCCAACTGTGTTAAGCTGCAAATAATATTCTGCTCGTGCGTAAATGAAACCTCGCTTTTCTTCTTCTTGCGATCGCTTAGCGTAAAAATGCACTTACCGCACTTCCCGAAGATGTTCATTGAAAAACAAACTCCGTGACAGAATGATAAAACAATTTTCAACTGGATTATCACAAAATATCGTGATTTGTCTAGCCTGCGTTGCTGGCGGTATTGTGTGGGCGCGAGATTTAAGTTTTGGCGGCGGAGCCGTGTTCCAAGAAAAAGGAAGTAGGAACGAAGCGGTTGAAAACTCACAAGGTCACGTTTTACATTATCACGAGCTTAGGAGTCGTATCTCTTATTTCTAAACTGTCTCGCACGAAAATAATCGGAAGTTTCAAATTGCAGGTTTCTCTTTGATTGGCTGATTCAATTGGGATCAGCTAAGGTGACACAAGTGGGCGGCATTCGAAAAATCATGGTTCTCTGGCAGACGGTATTTCTCGCGGCTTCGCCGCTCGTCACGGCTCCGCCGTCAAATCTCACTCGACTATATTACAACGGCTCCGCCGCCAAATCTCACTCGACTACTACACAATACCGCCAGCTACGCAGGCTATGATTTGTCCGAAGGCTGTGGGAAATAATTGATCTACTAGCCACTGACAAATCACAATATTTTGATAACCTCGCCCAATAATGATTAATTATGTACTAATTTTTATTCAATCTTTTTTAATTCACTACGGCTCATTTTGAAACCTCCGTTTCCTGCGATACATATCAGGAGAAGACAGTGACAGCGATGGAAAAGGTTGGTGCTTCTTTGAGTACGTCATTGGTGCAGTGGTGTTCGTTTTAGTTGTTGTTGCAGTTCCTTATGTCATTGGCGCCGTTGGGTTCACACCTGCCGGAGTAGCAGCGTTGTCGATTGCTGCATATGTGCAGTCCGTCTTCTATGGAGCAGTAGTTGGACCAGGTTCTCTCTTTGCGTTTCTCCAGAGTGCTGGAGTCGTCGGACTTGGCTGGCTGTCAAAACTGTTTTTAGGTTCCACTTTTGGGTGGCTGGCAACATATTTGCCAAACATGGTCTATCGTCTGCTTTATGGGGAACAGGAATGAACATAAGAAGACAACTGAAGAGGTGGCTTAGACAATCTTTCTTGTAAAATATCACAAACTACAGTATTTCCTCAAAGTTGCAGCAAGCACGAACCCTTCAGAGTTTTTCTTTTCTTTTCTTTTCCTTCTTTCTTCTCCATTTTTTTAAAGTCGAAATGGCAAATCTACATCTTACATTAATTATTAGCTTTTGCAGGAATTATAATTCTTGCAATGTGTCAGGTTTCTTGTTTTTTTTTTTTGGAAACAAAAAACGCGATTCGGGAAAGCAATGGAAAAAGTGCTCAGGCATGCAGGAATTTCGTAGGAGCGGGATTGCGGGAACAAAACACCCCTTTCGGACCCCTGTTGTTGATGACTCTAGGAAGCTTCATGCATTTGTAGTTGGACGTACAGTGACTCTTTTTCGGTTGAATAACACCAAAAAATGGAGTAATGAAGTTGTCATCATGGAGTCCATACGAACAGTACCGTGTAGATTAGGCAACCGTCTTTCGAAGACTAAAAATCATGGTATTCGTGACGGTGTTTGACTTTAAACTGCTAAAACGCTCAGCATCCATCCATTTCCCATGACAGCAAAAACTCTAGCCTGCATGCGAAAACAGCCGTCTCTCCTCTCTGCTCGCCTAACATAAACTCGACACCAACCATCAATCTCGACAGAGAGACGACATAGAAGTAAACAAAAAAAAATTTAAAAAAGTACGGAGCTTTGTATCATAGTTATTTAGTTTATTAACCTGCGAATAAAGCCCTTTCGTCTCGCTCCTCGCTCTCCACCGCGAAACGTTGTATTTAACACAGGCGTCCCAAACTCAATATGTGCGCGCATGTTAATGCTAACATTGCGTAACATAGCGTTTTATACGGTTTATATGCATGAGAAAAATAAAAATAGAAATAGAAAAAATATCGCCTTATATATATCTTAGCTTATCATGTAGCAAAGAATTACAATAAGCTTACTTTTGCTGTATTTTGTCCGGCCTGTGTCGTTTTGAAACGTCTCGGGCTGGTTTTGCTATCCTGTCTTAACCTTCTAATAAGGTGATCTTATGAACAGAAGGAGGCCAGAAAATGCAAATTCGTTTTTCTGTTTATTTAACCAGCTTCAACTTTTTCCTATAAATCGAGATTATTTGCGAGAAAAAAAGGGAGTAATATATAATCGTGCAAAGATTAGGCTTAGCTACGATAATCCTGAAAAATACCTAAAAATTTATTCCGGATAATACCTTGAGGTGATGCTCTAGGTAACAATTATCATGTAGGGTGATGTTGTTCATCTTGCGTTTTATTTTTGCTACAGCAAAGTCAATGAATGCTAGGAGACGAAAACCATGCAGTAAGAGTTTTGTTTTCGATATCAATGATAATGTTGCAATAGATGCTTACAGAGGGTCTCAACAACTCACTTTGACGATGAAGATGACTACCGAACAGGTTGTCGAAACGTCAGCCACAGTCAACAACATTACATTTACTGTAATTTTAGCCTCGATAACTCGAACCTCCCACTAACTCGAAATGATGTTTGTTCTTCAGGTCTTTTTTATACAATTTTACCCTCGACAAAAAAATAATAAATACATAAAAAAACGTATTCTGAAGTCCTAGCCTGAATTTTATCCGATTACTTCAAGTTGTTATCACTCCCTCAGTAATGCGTTGTTGAGAGGAGAAAACGACTCGAAGCAGTCGGATGAAATTCAGGCTACTGAAGTCCGAGACCTTAAATTTATTTCAAAGCAACTGTGTCAATTCTTTGTCTTCGTTTCTGTCACTCCAGTTGAAATTCAGGGTGCGTTTCGTTACTAAAATCCAAATCCGGATTTTTAATCCAAAAACGGATATATCGTTTCTTTACTAAAATCGAAAAACGGATTGTTGATCCAAATGATCCACAACGCAGGTAGATTCTAATTGCATTGGATCATATCCAAAACAGGATACTTTGGATACATGATCCGAAACACACGTTTTTTTACTAAGGATCCGAAAAGAGTGAATACAGCCAGCGGTAACTCGAAACAATTTTAATGCATACAGCAGTTGTTTGACAACACTGCTCATCTTTACGGCCATTTTTGAACTCGAGACATGGATTAAACGATCGATTTTATCGGTTTTTTCGGGATGGTAAAATCGCAATACAAACAGGACCTGCATTGTACTAGTTCACCAGGACAAATCGAGACAAAACTGTAACGCAACTTCGCCAGCGCGTCTTGCAATATTTTACTTTTCCAGCAGATATGAATTTTATTTTAAGACTCATCTTCACTTCGCCCGTCTAAAGCATATCCTTGAGCTAATTAAACCGTCCTCTGATACAAAGAAATATCAGCAAATTTGCAACATCATCAGCAGCCGTGTTATTCTTTCTCAAAGATACCGTCGATATTGTGGTTCGTTTCTATGGAAATGAATAAAAAACAATCCTTTTTTGGATACATCGTTTCTTTTCTTAACGAAAAATCCTAATGATCTGGATATTTCATCCGATCTTGGATTTTAGAAAAGAAACGCACCCTCAGTGTCCATTTCTGTATACTTTGTTGCTTAATTACATCCCCTCCTCCCATCTATTTGCTTACTTTCTTAATTCCGGTTATTTCCTTCAAACTCCCGATAACACGAACTTTTTTCGATTTCCCTAAGAGGTTCGAGTTATCGGGAGTCAGCTATATAATGCAAATTTGAGCAGTTCCGGTTTCACTTGATATAGCTGATAAAGGAGGGCCTTGTAGACCTCGTAGACTGAGCTGCAGAACTGAAATCAATATTCTGTAGATAATGGAAGCGGCATCAGTTTTTTGTCTTTGTCTTTTGCTTGTAGGTATGTCTCAAGTCCAAGTTAAAGGTGAGATTTATTAAGCTGACGCTAACTAGGTGGGAAAAACATATAGTTTCCCTCAAATTGCTTGCCATTTATCCTAACAATATCGGTGTCTCTATTAGGGAAAATGACAAATATTACTATCAGTGTTTTCTTGAAAAGATTACTTGTCGCAAAGCGAATTTTTTGGTCAGATAGACTGATAGGTTATAATTTTTCCGTGTTGAGGAAAAGCAGGAGATTCTACAATTACTGCTTGTGCATGTTCAAAAGAAAAAAAAAACTTAAGGATAACAGGTGAAAGTGAATAACGGCTGTGTTAATTTAAACTAGGGACAAAATAAGACAACACAATGGCTTCCTTTGTGGTTTGGTTATCCCTCAATGCTATCATTTCCCACAATTCGACATTCTCGGGTCATTCAGAATGAATTTGCTCTCTATGTAAGAAGCGGAACCTCAACTTAACGCGCCATTTCATGAAGACAAAGGATCGCAAAAAACACTTTGTCCACCCAAACTTAGTGAACATCATTTGACCTATTTTTAATGGCGATATAAAAGCAATTTTCCCATAGGTTTGCTTAGCCTTTTTCTTAAGAAAAAAAAATTGCGAATGCTTATATGTATATTAAGTGCTCTTTTCGAAATCTTTTTTGGGCCTGTAACGATATCCCCCTTCACCCCTTGTGTTCAAACTTCAAAACGCACTCATCTGACAAATCAAATGTCTCGGCACAGTAGCTGACCATTTTCGATATAATAAAATTCATACTTGGCTGCGAGGCTTGGGGAATAAAACAAAGAAATGTATTATTTATTGCTGAGCATAGTGCATGCTGTTCGCACACATAATACGTTCTCAGTCTTTTTATTCCCCCCAAGCCTCGCAGGTAAGTATGAATTTTAATATATCGGAATTTGTCTATTCAATGTCTGCGATAAAAAAGTACTTTAACGACTGTTATGAGGACTACTCATGCGCCGCATTTTCCCGTAGTGAAATATGCACAAAAAACAGTTACTTTGTTTCCTTGTTTTGTTGTTGTTCTTATTTTTTTCGTCTTTGTAATTCAGTTATTGCTAAATCTTTATTTTGTTTTTGAAACATCTTTTTCTTAATACATATTAGGAGACGACGACAGTAAAAGCGAGGACAAGGGCTGGTCCTTTGATTATGTGTTATGTGCTGGCCAGCAGCTTACAATTGCTAAACTTGCAGGAGTTGTGGCTATTCTCGAAGCGGAGCAAGAGTAGCTTCTGGTTCTCTGTTTCGATTCTTCAGAGTGCTGGAGCCGTCGTATTTGGCTGGCCAAGACAACTGGCTATACCTTTGATTTTTGGGTACCTTGCATGGGTATATTTGCGACCAAGCATCTGTCTATTTCAATTCTTCAGTGCTACAGTCATCGGATTTAGTTGGCCAATACAACTGGCTATAGCTTTGATTTTTGGGTGCGTGGCATGGGTATCTTTGCGACAAAGCATGCTCTATCGTCTACTTCAATTCTTCACTGCTGGAGCCGTCGGATTTAGCAGGCCAAAACAACTGGCTATAGCTTTGATTGTTGGGTGCCTAGCTTGGGTATTTTTGCGTCCCTGAAGCATACTCTATTGTCTATTTCAAGTGGAACAAGAATGAACATAATCTTGCAGCCACCAAAAAGCTAGGCCTTCCGCCCACTTTCTTTCACCTACAAGCATGGTTATGTAAATAATAATAATGATAATAATAATAATAATAATAAAAATAATAATAATAATAATAATAATAATAATAACAATAAATAGTAATAGTTAACACTACAGCTGCCCCTAATCTGCATATTGTCGGTCAATAGTTTTCTTGCTCGTTGTGTAGCTCTTTGAAATATACCGATTCATAATGAAGATTTTTACACACATTCCATACAATTGGTGATATATATACAGGAAACGCAAGGCTCCATGCACAGTTTCAGTTCGATTTACACAGCTTTGATCAAAACATTCTCAGTTTCGAGAATAGTTTACTTTAAACCATAAGAAAAGATTTAATTAGAAGTTGAATTTTTCGCTATTTCTTTTTCACTTTTTACATTCAGTTCATTTTATTTGCCGGAAAGTAAGCCTCAGAAATTAAAAGGACGTTTGATCAATTCACGCTCTCGCATTTTAGTCTCATTTTAAACTTTATAGCGGAAGGACATCTGTGAGCAGGGAATAAGTCAGCACAGAATTTGATTGTCGGTGAATTTCTGTAATCGTCCATCGTTCTGATAGTGATAAGATAGCTGTTGTTCACTCGTCTTGCTTGTTTGGGGCTGAGTCTTACTCCGGTCAAAGAGAGAGAAAGAGTGTCTGGCAAGGTTTCCAATCAAAGATTTGTGAACTCGTGTCTGGCAAACTCTCCAAGTGTTTAATATTTTGTACACAATTCATACGCACCTTATAATTTCATCTGCGCTTAACGAGTACTAACGAGTGTCGTTTGGTCCATAACTTTCAACACAACTGCTCCACAGAATGTTGTATCGAAGCTTAAGTATGACTCAGCACAATAAATTGCACAAAATCTACTTAAGCGGTCCCTTCGGGATTTTCTGTCTTTACGTCATCCTAACCAATTCGTACTTGCGGGCGCAAACAATCCACCGATTTCTCGCGGCCTTGTTCAAGCAAATCGAGATTTTTTCTGGCATACTGACTGTATATTTCAACTGTAAGTACTTTCCTTAATATACGTGCGAGTTACTAGGGTGCCTCCTCGGAATTTCGCTTCTGGGCGAAATCCCTGCAGGGGCAATAATAATAATAATAATAATAATAATAATAATGATAATAATACACTTAGCAGTAGGCTAATTTGCCCTTTTTAGATACCGTGTGATAGTTCTGCGATTTCTGTGATTTCTGGGTTTTGGGGGAACTCAAGTAGATTAAGGCCTGGGTCATTACAGAGTTTTCAGAATTGTTAAAGGGGGGTGGTATAACGTAAAGTATTTTCAAGATATCCCGTGACTAACAATTTAAGGCCAATCATAACCAAGAAATCTTCCA